>JBBMKB010097017.1:0-10713 GCA_037833945.1 Alaria marginata | reverse complement strand
AACTGACTGAAGGTTTTACCACGATCGCCCGCAACAAAAACACCACCAGCTCTCAGGTGGGACACAAAAACCAGTCTTGCATAAGAAACCGTATGGGCGCAACAGAGGAGATGCCATTGATGAACCAACATCACCAGCAACACCATCGACGATCATTCTCATCGTGACACATGAAGACATGATGATGGTGGATAGGTGATAGATCTGATAGAGAGACGAGGAAGAAGTTGAAAACCTGGTAAATATAATAGCAACGCTGGCAACGATACATACTCGCTGCAACTGCGTGCAAGCACGGCTATCATAGGGCTTACTTTGGAGTTGTGGGGTGCATTTCGACACACAGCTGATACGTGGCTAGCTAGCTACCTGGGTATAAAAACACGATAGAAAGGATTGTCAATAAACATACCACAGCAGTGCAGGATACTGCTGGACAGACTTGGTGTAATACAGCACCAACGAGGGTAAACACAAGAGACACAATGGTAAAACACACACCAACACAGCTCCACCAACATCTCTAATCTCATGTTGTACCGCATCTCATTTCGATACAACTCGGTGTTGATGACGGGATGAGGTTTGATAGCTGATACCATGGTACCTTTCGTAGATCAAATGAGAGAGAAGAGTAGGAAGTTCAAAGCAAACAGCGAAAGCAGCACACAAAAAATATAAAATAAAGCATAAAAAAAAAAGTAGCCGAAGCTTCAACGAGTGTCGATCCGATCACTTTCATGCTAAAATTTCGAAGGTAGAGAAAATAAACGGGGGGGGTGGGGGAGGGCTCAGGGTGGCTGTAGAGCGGTTGCCACGAAGGTGTGGGCTCGGTGTCCTCTCTGCAAGAGGTTCTACCGTGTGGGGTCGAGCTCGTTGTGGCAAGCGAGCGAGGGACCTAAGTTCTTGCGTGACGTGTTTAGAAAAAGCGAAGAACTGACAGACTGAGCTTTCGCGCAGTTTTTTACGTAGACTCTTTCTTGCATGAGGATTCTCTCGTACACATTTTGGGAGCATAAAAACCAGTAGCCTCCTTTTCCCGCAGGTAGCATTCGGTTGCGACGGCTCCTGTCCCTCCCGCGCCACGCATGAGCGATGGCATCGCTCGGCAAGATTAATCAGAGTCAGTCCTTCTCTCGTCGTACCTGAACCCCTGTGCTCTGACTGGCACCCATGGTCTCTTCCGCCCAGTTGACGCAGCAGCTGCAGGATCAAGGCTCCGAAAAAAGATGTCGGTGCTGCTTTCTTTCTGCTTTGCCTTTTCGGAGCAAGTCCGTGGTCTGTTGTTCTGGCCCGGGCCGCAAGCAGTGTGTAGGGTGTGCGTGGCAAAGGGGCTCCCGAGTTTTCTCTGCTCTGTCTTCGCCTGAGCTCTTCTTATGTGACGGCCCTAGTAGCTGGTCGTCGGCGTGCCCTGGGACTTGTTGTACCTTGCGCACGCTGTTTCGAAGAAATGTCCGACTCAACCACAGGTCCGTTTTTGCTACGCTTTTGCGATGGGGATATCGAACAGAAACCATTCCAAGGTATACGGTAGGGTGACCAGGGGACAAACAACTTGGAATTAGTGGCATGTTCTCATTTTGCGACGGTGCACCCACGAATTATGGTGACAAACAACTTGGAATTAGTACAGGATCCGTTTTGCGGTGGTACCAGAACTGCACATACTTTTTAGGGACAAACGACAAAATGCCGAATAGGCGTCCAATCACATCAAACGCGCGCAACGCCATTCACCTGCCACAACTTTTCAATTGGTCAAAATAGTTTTGTATATTGATTTTGACCAATGGAACTGGATACAGGAGTATCTCCTAATCCAAATCTCCTATCAGGTTTTAATTCGCCCGTCCCGTGTATATGCGGTGCAATTAAAGAGCTGGTTTTATCGTAGATCGTACGTAGACAGCTGGGCAGCAGGTAAGGGAAGGAAGGGGTAGGGAGGAGGAAGGGGTGCTGTCGGGTTCAACGCGTTGCTAGCCTGGCGCACGGAGTACTGCTGTAGTAGTGTGGCTGCCAACACATCTTCGTATGGGCGCTGTACGGGCCGCTCTCAAAGATCTAAGGGCTCTCGGTCCGCGTGAAAAATGCTTCACTGATTTCTTGGGCTCCACAAGCAAGGTATGTTTAGGTTACTGTAGCGCTGTGCCTATCAATCGGTGTGCAATGTAGCTGCAGCTGCAGTAGTCCAGCAGAGTGCAGCAATACTCGCAGTGAAATTACAGCAGCGGCAACAGCAGCAGCAGCAGCAGCAGCAGCAGCAGTAACAGCAGTACAAAACACCTGATATACTGAGAAAAGCGAGCATTAGAAAGATGTGAGAGGTTATCATGCCGACTTTAGAGTTGACCAGCAGCAGCACCAGCAGCAGCAGCGGCAGCAGCAGCAGAGCAGCAGCAGCAGCAGCAGAGCAGCAGTGTACAATTTAGTATGTGTGTGTTCTATCGCATTAAACTCATCTGCAGTACAACAGCAGTACGGCAGCAGTGCAGCACAACTCAGTAGCAGTATAAGTACAGCAGCAGCAGTAGTATGATAACAGCATGACAGTACAAAACACCTACCACTCTATCCGTAAATATAAGGTCCGTTTCATCATAAATTTCAATACAAAACGTTGCTTATATTTACGGAAAGGGTGGTATACCAGGTACTAAGAAAAACTCGAACGCGACATGTGTTAAGAATTTGGCAGTTAAGAATTTCAGGCTGAGTTTTTATGTAATTTAAGAACTTACAGCTAAGCATTTGTGCTCAGCAAGGACGCTACTCTAAATCCTATATAATAGCCTTTAAGAGCCTGTGCGCAACGTTGGCATCACAATAAGCCGCGACCCTTAGCCAAAATAGGAGATTCTTAGCTACAGTACCGGCCCGATCATAAGAAACCTTAAATCGGGCTCAGGCTGACTTTCTTATGTTGGGTTGAAAGTCGGGCATGACACTTTCTTATGAAATGTATAGGATTTAGTGTGGCACTCGCCGCCCAGGCTGGGCACTTTCTTATTTTTTTGAAAATCTCAGGCTGACTTTCTTCAAAGCTTTCTTATGATCGGGCCGGTATATACGAACCTGGCGTCCCCAGTGGCTCAGTTGGTAACCTCTTATACCTTCTGAAGGCTAGGTTGCGGGTTCGAATCCCTCGGGAGTGAAAAATTCGCAACTAGTGTGGAAAGCGATACTTTATTCGTGAGTAAACAAAATTCGACTTTAGAATGTCGACGAGGGAGGTGCGTTCAAACATCTGGCGCCCAGAAATGGGACGAAAACACACACACAATACCTAACAATACCACTGGTATATACTGCACTGCAGTCGCGTACTGTATTACCGAAAACCTAACGGCAGCGGTTATTATCAGTATTATGCCGACTTTAGAGTTGACCCCGTACGCCCCGGTTTCTGTGATGGTTACGCTTGGCGATCGCTTGATGCTGTTCGTCGTTTTTCATGACGATGCCCATGGAGTGCAGCGTACAGCAGCAACAGTGTATGATGCGAGTAACACACATCAACAGCACAGTGGCAACAGCAGCAGGCAGCAGCAGCAGCAGCAGCAGCAGTACGACAGCTGTGCAAGTACCGAAGCAGAGCGGCAGCGCAGGAGCAGGAGCGCAGCAGTACATCAGTAGTGCAGGTACAGAAGCAATACAGCAGTTTGGCAGCAGCAGCAACGGCAGCGATAGTAGCAGCCGCAGCAGCAGCAGCAGTACCAGACATGTGCTAAGAAAATGAGAAATGGCTACAAGTACGAACGAGTACCTGGTAGTCTAATAATCTCGTAAGAAAGTAGGGCTGGGAACTGGCACCACAGTATGTACTGGCAGTATATTTTCCAGTAGTTTTTGTCTAACGGACGTCCAAGAAACACGCCATATTATAGTACGGAAACCCACCAATTGCGTTTCGGGGGGAGAGAGAAGGGAGGAGAGAGGAGAAATGAGGGCGTTATTTCCATCCTCTTTTCCTTTTTTAATGCTCTTTCTGCGTGGAGCATCTGATACCTGATACATACCGGTTGCATTGAGCGTTCCTTCGTTTTTTCGGATTGTTTTCGTTTCGTTTTTGTTTGTGATTTGTGATTCCTTATGATTTATTTGCTGTTGAGAACCTGCCATTTACCCTGTGCCCCAAGGGTATAATAGGAGCGACGGAGTAATGCTATATATATTTCACAGAGCGAAAACCAATAACACAAATATCGTCACATCATCGCCACGCTTTCTATGCATTTTCGTTCATTTTTTCTGTGTCGATCACCCCGACCACCCCCGGCCAATACAGGCTCGGGGTTGGGGTTATGGTTAGGGTTAGGGTTAGGTTTTAGGGCGTTTTATCCAAATCCCTTCTCGCAATACTGGAACCACACGCCGTACACACAAATTTTCATGTTTTACATGCTGTATCCTGCACGTTTCCTAACATGACCTGCATACCGTATATGACAGTGTATACCACACCCCATCTTGTATACCACACCCCCACGGTATACCACCCGGGTGGCCATTATTCTAAAATCCCAAACGACCACCCGAGTTATCACCCGGGGTACAGTGTATACCACACCCCCTGAGGTAATGCCTCATTATCATCATGACACCCCCAAGTTATCACCGCGAGTGAAAGCGTTCCGTGATCAACGAAACGAATACCGGTACACCAGAACAGCACGGCAGCAACAGCACACTATTAATAGGTGTGCGAGAGTACCACAGCTTGCCATATGGAGACCAGCAGCATGGAGGTGGAGGAGGTACAGAGCCGTAGTGCAAGCGTGGTCCATCGCAGCGGGCAAAGCATGTCTGCGGTTCAGACGACTGCTGCGATCGCACCTTTTTTTCAGGGTTCTCTACTGTTATCCGTCCGTACACGGTGCGGTTTTATGCAATTGAAAGTCGTACGCTGCGGTTTTGTGAAATTTAATGTCGTACGGTGCGGTTCGGTGCGGTTTTCATTCTCACGGTATCGTGCGGTGCGGTTTCCAGAAACAGGAAAACATACGGTTCGGTTCGGTGCGATTTTACGATATCGTAAACCTTACGGTGCGGTGCGGTTTTCAAGAGGGTAAAAACCCTACGGTGCCGCACGGTGCGGTTAACCGCACCGAATCGATACGAAAAACCGCACCGTAAGGAACCCTGGATATAACGAAAGCTGTTGCATGATGTCGCCAACCCTACGACGGTGCGGCTCGGTGCTATTTCATGTCCTACGATACGGTTCGGTGCGGTTTTCAAAAATAAAAAACCTACGGTTCGGTTCGGGCGATTTTCAGAGGTCATAAATATTACGGTGCGGTTCGGTGCGGTTTTCATTCTCACGGTCGGTGCGGTGCGGTTTTCAGAAACAGAAAAACCTACGGTGCGGTTCGGTGCGGTTTTGCGATATCGTAAATCTACGGTGTGGTGCGGTGCGGTGCGGTGCGGTTTTCCAAGAGGGCAAAAATCCTACGGTGCGGCGCCGTGCGGTTTACCGCACCGAACCTCACCGAACCGATACAAAAAACCGCACCGCAAAGATCCCTAAAAAATATCTCACACGAATTCCAAGTATTCTGTTCCCCAAAACGTGGTTGGGTGCAGTCCCAAAGAGGTATATATTGATTGCTCCGGCAGCGACGTATAACAGCCGCCTATTTACCAACCTTTGGCTTTGTCGACCTTAACCCCGTGACTTCATACTTCATAGGGCTCTGTCCTGGGCCACGATCTACTGTTAGCGTTATGGAGTGCTCTACATAGAGGTGTAAAGCTATAGATAGAACGTGACACGATGTCAATTATCTCATGAACTGCAGGGCGTATCATGCCATAGCTCTGTATGATGGTCGGCAGATAATGGTGATGCTTCAGGGAAGCATCGCACACTCGGTCACTGCTGTACTCCTGTGTGTTCTAGGGAGTGTGTCCTTTAAGAGTTTCTGTGTGATGAGACACGAATGAAAGGAGCGATTAATGAGATACCTTGAGCTATAGAGGAGAGCGACCTACCGGCACGACACCCTGCGTCCCAACGCAATACCTTCACATTACATTAGTATATCTCTCCTGGCAGTATATCTCTCCTGGCTGTGGAGGACGTGCCAGGATTCCAGGATATTCGCAATCTACGTACACTTCATTTTTGAGTTGAACATCAATCCTTCCTTCTGTCAACGTTTTTTAACTTGTGCATGTATGAATATATCATGCGAGGTGTTTTCTTGGTACTTGCACGATCGAGACCGCAGGGATAAGGACTGCCGTGTGTACAGCAGCATTCCGTACACACCTGCATCGCCGTATTGTTTATTCGTATTTTCAACTTTTTCCTGGGTCAATCTACAACCCCTATAACCCAAACATGGCCTATGAGATCTACGGCCCAGAATCAATGTACCAGGTACCTGGTATATATTAGCACTATTAAAATAGGAGCCAAATCGCGAATATACGTGCCTCCGGCAGGGCGCCTCCTGCGGCCCCCTCTCACCAGCCGGGGGAGGCCGATGGTTGCGGCTCCGCCGCGACCGAAGTCCTGGTTGACTCCAGGTTCCTGGCTGCTGCTGCCAGGAATCCTTCTCCTGACTGCCACGTAGAGCTAGCTACCAGGGCATATACGCTGTAGCCCTAAAATCATATTATATACTGGTACCTTTTTCTTAATTATATGTACGTTCACAAACAAATACAGCTTACCGGTGCTAATGGGAACGATAAAGTTTTTTTCGAAAAAGTTCATTTTTACGCCATTTCAGCGGCTGTACCTCGCGGGGTACTAAAAATGAGACTTTCTGTAGTCAAGAGAAATTAGTCCGTTTTGCGAGGGCTTTCCATTGTAGTTGGTAGTTCTTGACGGGCCTTCGTTTGAAGGTTTCCCGAAAGAGCATGAATTAGCAAAGTTTGCAAAGATTGACTCAGAACCGGCGGACACCCCGATCTCGTAAAGAATTGGGCCAATCTTTTCAAACTTTGCTAAATCAGGCTCCTTCGTAAAACCTTCAAACCAAGGTCTCGTAGGAACTATCAACTCCAATGGAAAGCCCTCGCAAAAAGGAGTAACTACTCTTGACAACATAAAGCCTCATTTTTAGTACCCCGCGAGGTACAGCCGCTGAAGTGGTGTAAAAATGAACTTAAAAAAAAAACTACGGCTTTGCCGTTCCCATTAGCACCGGTCTTCGCATTCTTCATCTCTCCCAAAAGGCCTATCAACCCCTTCTCCCCTTCTCGGAGCATTGCCCGCAAACATGCGGAGTCTTGAACATGATACCAGTGAAACCTAAACCTTGAACGCAAAAAAAAGCAAAAAGTGATGCGATGACCAAATTTCTCCAGCTCTCTGTCTTATCATTGGAAACTCATCGGTCCGGTAAATAATTAGTCCGCCAATCGCAAACTACCTGGTACCAGGTATCCGGTCATATGCACCATCAATTATCCGACCCTATAAATATGACCCAACGGTGCGCGCCAGTACCTTGCTCCAGCCGGAACGACCCCCTCAACCACGGGGCAGTCAGTCCGGCTGTGGCCATGCCTTTTACTTTCGTACCGTTCGCCGAGGGCAACCGGGGTACGTATATAACACTGCTGCTGTTGTGTGCGGACAGGGTTCTAGGAACGGCACTCGTAACGGCGAACTGGGAACTGGCACGTTCGATATGAGAAAACCGCATTATTGAACAACACAACACAACACCAAGATCGTTTTCGTGTGATAAAATAAGGCTCCGAGCGCTCGCCAAATACGGAACATTGCCGCGTCCATGCCCGGAGCTAGAGCACTGTGCACGACCGCAGCCAGGGCCCGTGATTCATGACTGCTGCTGTGCATCTGCTGCTGTCCGTCGCCGCAATAGCGGGGCGGCTGCCCTATGACCCGCGAACGTCTACGTACGACTACTGCTGGTCCTGCTGCTGGCTGCTGGTGGTGCTGTTGTTGCGCCGCTTTTTTTTTGCAGAAGACAATTCGTACACTAATTCCAAGTAGTTTGTCTCCCAAAAAGGAGGCCACAGCTCTATCGCTTACTTTCCGAGTACTACTCCTACTAGTCAAACGAACAGACAGCAGAGTATCACATGCTATCTGCTATGCCGCCAAACGTCTAGACTATTTATGTTTGCGCACTGCGAGTATAGCCTACGCCTAGCTGGCGAGCGATCACTCACCGGGTAGCAGCATTGTACAGAGCTGTTGTTTCTGACACGAGGATTGGTGGGCACCCGCCGTCCAGCAGGAGCAGCAGTAGCAAATCCATAAACAACTTGTTGAGGGCGATGGTGGTCGTCTGTCACTTCAACAGCCACGGCCTCGATCAGACCCGCACTGCTGCTGCTGCTGCCGTTTTCTTGTGGAGGGTGCTGCGCTCCCCCAAGCTCCTTCTTCTCCCTACCGGATATCGATGGTTCGGCCATGCTTCGCAGTTCGTCGCTTGCTCACATTTACAAAAAAAACGAGGATGGGGCATGGGGCATGGGCGAGGCATCAAATATCAAATCGGTACCTGGTACGTAGCAAATCGGAGCATTTTTTGGGGTTTTGAAAAAGTCGAAAACACATGCGGCGTTTTATGAAAGTTGAAACGTTTTTTTCGCCGTTTCACGAAGTAAAATAGTCTCGTCGGTCTTCGGTCGGGATAGATTTGGGACGAGTTACGACGAGTTGCGAGTTACGAGTTACGAGTTACAGGGTACGTGCTACGAACGAGCCCGAAGTCACACGGTTTCGTGTATCGTACGTACCTGGAATTATATGTATACTTCGAAGTATAGTACGAGTTTCGTACTACTCTGTAGTATCGACAATATTACGTTGTGTGCGGTGATGATCTCGTGATCAACAGTCACGGTCACGACCATTCTCTCCAGCTGTTTCGTCACACAGTCAACCCTTAGCACGAAACTCTCTCCGGGCTCTAACCGGGACTCATTGTCGTCGTGTTGAACATTCGGTGTAACCTCCGCTTCTCGCTCGTGGTGCCTGGTTCAAAATAATTTTCAAAACCCTTCCAGGTCTCGCTCGGTGACGTGACTCGGCACGTTCCACGATTTCCAAAGCGACATCTTGGCAAGCCGATATCAACGAGCTTTGTGACATTTCAGCCTCGCGCAGTCTACGTGGCAGCATTGCTGCTGCAGCTATTAATAGCTGTACTCGTCACGAAATATTCTTGGAATATCTTTTTTTGCCGAAGATATGCTCGAAACGATCGGCGTTCCCGACGCGTACGGGTACGCGCCGGGAGCTTCGCTGTTCGCTGTATGTGTGTTACCGATACCAACAACAACAAATAGCAGCTATGATATTATTATTCTGGGTTATCGGTTGTTACGTTGTTACAGGTTGTGGTGTCAATGCAATGTTTTTCGCGCATTAAATTGATTAGTAGTTACAAGGTTGCCCTTCGGGATGGCTTGAAATCCCGAGGGTGTCGCAAGTTGAAAAGGGGGAATACAGAGGCGTTCCTACTATGAGCTCTATAATAACCAGGTGCACAGCAGCAGTAAAAAGCTCTTGAAAACTGAAGAAAATACAATTAACCACCGCGCAAGTGACCGGGCACTGGGTAAGGAACACCGACCAGGACCAGCCCAGTTTTGTAGTTTAGTTTACAAGCTAAAGCTTCCCGTTCGGGATGTGGTTGGCTTGAAATCCCGGGGGTGTTGCAAGTTGAAAAAAAGGGGGGGGGAACTCGCAAGAAAAAAAGTTAGCCACCGCGCAAGTAACCCGGCAAGTAACATCGACCAGTCTAGACGAATGTATAGCTTATTAAGTCTATACCTGGTACGGGGCATTCATTAGTAACACTATTTTGTTGTTGTCGTGCATATTTTCGTGCCGCAATTGCGGTATGCCGCAGCGACCGTCCTCTGCGGCTTGCCGCGCAACTTGGGTTTCGCTACACCGCAACTTGTTTTTCGGCGTAGGCGAAATACATGTTGCGGGTGTCATTCCGCCGGAGGTGATTACACTTTTGATACTTTTCCGAGATTCGGGAGGCATCTAAACGCACAACGAGTAAGTGCCGAGTGATTCTCGGGCGTATATCCACGCATACTTATGTCGCCAAGAAACGCCTCCGTCGCGGAGTGCGGCCTCCGGCGGCCCCCCGGGGGGCCCTGAGGGGGGGCGCCGCAACACACCTTTCGGGGCGCCGGGGGGCTATAACTATTGGCCTGCCTGCCAAGTCTGTAGTAGTTTCTCCCCGACACTTGGGTGCTGTTGTTTCACTGATTGGTGGCAAATACCTGTTACGGTAAGTAGTATGGGCGTACCACCACCCTCGCCTGCTCGCCCTGGCTGTACGAGAGGGTAGAAGATGTGTCACTCTTCATACGTCTTCAATCCTCCCCGATGCCACAATCCAGGAGGCGACGGCTATCTCAAGTTATCAACATCATTAACACGCCGTTCGCCGCTCGTGGGCACGTCTACCAGCCCGTGATATGCCTGTGGTGATACATGTGCTTCATACTCCCATGGCGCAAGAGTAGGGCGCGGAGGGTTGTTGTTGTTGCGAGGCACCGGAAAACGCTCGATCGAGCAGTATATTCCCGGGTGCATACGAAGTATAATACCTACCGGTATGATATAAGAAAACGTCACCCACGCAGAGATTTGCTCGTTTTTTGTGGGGTTTGGACAAGCAAATGCCAACAGATTATTCCTACACAGCAATGGGTGGGTGGGTGGGCTGGTGGTCGGGAGGGGGGGGGGGGGGGGGGGGGACG
>JBBMKB010097006.1:0-10714 GCA_037833945.1 Alaria marginata | reverse complement strand
CGTACTCATTTGTTGCTTGCCTTAGTCATTTGACCATTGACCACGCATCCCTTTCGAGACGGAAGCGGGGGGAGGGGGGGGGCATATATGCGGGTTACAAGGGTTAATTGCTCGCGCGTACGTTTTTCGGGGCAAGCTATAAATTGTCGCATTTGCGTGGGACAATGCTTCCAGCAATGGAAGGGTTCATCTTGTATCGAAATGGGAGAGGGAAGGACATCTATTGGGGTTGGAAGAGTATGAGCTTGCCCGAAAAGGGGTTTACGAGTTGGCTGAAGAGGCTAAATATTTTATGCCATGAACGTGAGCCAGTTACGTGTGAGCATTCGAGGGGCAGAGGGAGAGGGCGAGAGAGTCGGTAGGTTAACAGTGAGAGAGGCCTCTTTGACGTACTCTGTCACAGTCCTGTAGCGGAGCCCGTCGTTTTTGCCGCAATAGAAGGGGGGGGGGGGCGGGGCTAACACACGGTTTTCAGAGCAGGAAAAGAGGCGTTGTTTCGAAAAATCTGCCCACCTTGTCCGTCTTGATACGCACCAGCGTACGATAAGGACTTTCCTCCCGCAAGGCGCCGACTGTTGCGTTGCTAGTTTCTACGCCAAGCTGTGGCGAGAATTTCGCTGTCGCCGGGTGTATTTTGTGTGCTTTACCGGTGGGATAGACGACACCGGTCACGCCGCGAACGGACAAAGCCGCCGCGAATATGGCCGTGTTAAGACTCATAAATAAGTTATTGGCCAAGCTCAGGGGCAAGACGGAGAGGTTCGTGTTTCTGAACGTGTAGTCTATACTCTCTATTTAATAGTGTGTTTAGGATATATTTTCGTCGTAGCTCGTATGGCATTGGACTGCGCGGCAAGATACCTCTCGCCGTTTGAAGCCAGGTTACAGAGCACGCCCGCTGCTGCGCAGCTGGTAATGTTGCACATCTCACTTCAGATTTATAGCAAAACACACGACATCAACAGCCGGCGTAAAGTGAACTATTTAGTTGGGGGCTTGTTTATGTTTTTCGAGCGCATCTCGACGGGATCGGCACAATTTCTCCCCGCCCCGACCCCCCCCCCCCCCCCGATGTCTGCTGCTGTGCCTTGTCGACGACGTGGCCGGCTTGAAGACGGTATCGAATGTTCCTGGGCCGCAAGAGCCGGTAACGTTTGCAGGGCTCGGGCTGAGGAGCGTTCAGTTCGTCTTCTCGAACATCATGCCGCAGGTACTTTCTTCTTCGGCGGCGTTCGTAGAATTAACAGGTGTTTGTTGGTCGATTTTAGTATTTTCAACGCGGTTCTTAGCAGAAGGAGGTACTGCGCTATTACAGAGCTTTGTGCTGTCGAGGGACACGGGCACGTTTTGTTTTTTTTAAAGACATGTTGATGTGGTTCGCAGAGCTGCACCCTTTTTCGAGTTAAAACACAATCCCGTCCTTAATTTCAGAGTAGGATGTCCCTACTGTGAGTTGTATTAAAGGCCATGACGGAGAGGTTCTGTGAGCGGCCTCCGTGGTGCCTTTCGTTGCTCGTGCTGGTTGAGGCCATGTCGCCGATGGACCGCTGATTATATTTATAACCCTTTTGCTAACGATTTTTTTTTCCCCACACCAAGTTCAAGGAATGTGTCTCCATGAAGTCAGGTTGTTAAATAGACTCAACACCGCTGTTGACCCACAAGACGTAGGCGATTCGCGTAAACTTCCGGTCGAAAGATGAATGAACCCCAGCCTATTATCGCCGATGATAGCGGGGAATGCACAGGGGAGAAATCGCGCGGAAAACGTCTAGTAGCAGGACAATGTGCCGATATGTTATGTACCGTAGTTGTATTTCCCACCTCCGTTGTGCCGATATCGTAAGGGGGGGAGCAAAAACGAAAACAAAGGGCCAATAGATTCGATGAGCCTCACCGGCCCCTTTGACGGCTGGTGTTCACCTCATACCCTCTACGTGGGGGTGTTGTTGTGGTCGATCCTGTGATCGCCTCCTCAACACAGTCCTATTTTTGTTTTGCATCGATAACTCCACACTGTTTTGGGGGTATTCCTTATAAGAAGTGGTTATAGTCCTCGCTTGAGCCATGTATGTGCCACAGGCCGACGTAGATTTGCGTCGCCTGTGTGAGGTAGTTTGGGACTATGCCCAGTTAGCTTAATTGTGTTGATGATGGGATGACCCTTGTCATGGATTGCTGGTCAATTGAATACGCCGCGGCACCCCTTGAGAGGCGTAAGACTGCTGCTGCGCCCGCGTGGGAGAATTCGGAAAGTTCTCAGTGAAATGATAGCTGTGTCCCTTAATGTGGCTGAGTGTTGTTGTGGATGCATTAAGTAGTCGGGTTGAAGTACAAAACTGCACCTGACCATAGTAAATATGACCAAATACTGTTCGTAAAAATAGAGAAATATATAGATTTTTGTGTATGCCGCAGGTCCTATTTACTACGGCCCCCCGTAATAGTACCGTTAATTTTGGTGGGAGGAAGGCCGTCTAGCAGCCGGTTGACTGCCGAAGGGAAGGTGGAAGGGTGTCGAACTGCTGCTTATCGCCCAGCACGCCCCATCATGACAGATGCCTTGGCCGAAAACTTGCGTCAGCCCAATGCCGATCGTTCCTCTGGTCGTTGCTCTATTGCCGGACGAGCGAATCTCCAACCTTATGGGATGCCGGTTCTCTCTTTCCGCTGTTTCATACATGCACGCGCACTCGACGCGGGCTACTTTAGATTTACTACTGATATATAAGATTTTTTTGCTAAAAATATTTCTAAATGACGGGGCTCCTTAACCAGAATCGTCGGAATTTAGTTCCTGTTTTGCAATATATTTTTCGTCGTTTACCTAGGCCATGGGATTGATTGTTCGTCGGGTAGCGCTTTTTATTTTTCTGCTAATCAGGTTTTGGGGTGGAGTACGAGCTCCTCAAAAAGGGGTCTATCAGAAACCAAAATAGTGCACCTTTACCGTAGCCTGCGTGACTCGTCGTTCCAAAACGAAACATATCTTTGCTTTGCGACCTTGCTCAATTCAGGGCGGAACCCCCTCAGTCGGGCCTGAATGCCGACCCCCTGTACGACCCGGCCAACCTCCCGATAAACGGGCGATCTACGACGTAGCCATACCGTTCGTTACCCTACTACTGCTGCACGCGCGCGAAGTTCCATCCTCATCGGCCCCGCATTTTCTCTCGGGCTGTTTCGTTCCCGCCTGTGCACTTCTCCTGCCCAACCTCGAATTACGTTTTCCCTTTTGGCGGCTTCCTTCCCGTACAAACCGAACCGGCGGCGAACATCCCGACGAACGGACGGACTACGACATGGCGACTTTTTAAAGGTTGGCGTCGTCAGCCTGGACGGCGTCATCGCCGTCAACTTCGTCGTGGACCCGCTCTCGGTTCCCCTGAGCGAGACGCTGCCGGGCCACTTCCTGGCCGAGCTGGAGGCGCTTGCGGAGGCGGCAGGGGTGGACTGCAAAGCGGAAATTGCCGCCTGCAAAGTGGAGGCAGCCGCGCTTGTCGGTGTGATGCAGGCTGCCGTCGCCATCGCACCGACAGGCTCGTAGCGGTAACTGGGTTGCCGTTTTCGGCCTTTGGGAACGGTAGCACACCGGTTGTTAATGTGGTCGGTCCAAGTGGATGTATCGTCACGCCAACAGCCTCGTGGCGGTGGCTGGGTTGCCGTTTACTGGGTTGCCGTTGACTGGGTTGCTGTTGACTGGGTTGCCGTTGACTGAGTTGCCGTTTTCGGCTGTTGGCAACGGTAACACAGCGGTTGTTGACGTGGCCGGTTCGAGCCAATGTTACCGTCACGCCAACAGCCTCGTAGCGGTGGCTGGATTGGTTCTTCGGCTGTTGGGAACGGAAGCGCAGGAGAAGAAAACAAAAGGGGCAAGAGATGGTAAGAGTGCGATGGAGTGTCGAAGTATTTTCACGCGGCCGGGTTGGTTGGTTGGGTTGTTGTTTTAGCCAACAGCCTAGCGGTGGTCGGATTGTTGTTCCGGCCGTTGGGAACGGTAAGATAGCAGCGTGAAAGCGCCAGTATTGAGTAAAACTAGAGGGAACGGTAACACAGAAGAGAAGAAACGTGCCAGTGTTGGTAAGAGTGGAGTGACGGAAGTCTGTTAGACGACGGGCTTAATCCCTGTAGAACTGTACCCACATGTTGGGAGACAGGTTGCTTAGAAATGTTGTGGGGTACGTATCGCGGTTGTACGATTTTGCGGGCAAGAGATGCACGGGCGTCATTGTTTTGGTTTTGTATACCGGACGGAGAGGAATTTGGTGAGAGCGAGCTTTCTAAGGGATCGTGTCGTTTCTAGTAGGATGTTTCCACTCTTGTACTCAGGAATGGAGACGGGCACTCGGTTATGAAGAGGTGTTGGATGTGGCTTCGAAATGGGCGTCTGCCTGAAGCATGGTAAACGCGGCGGGGACGCTATTATAGCGGTCGCAACAGTTTAGCTCCCGGTGAACGTACGATGACGACGGAACCGCCGGTGGGGTCATGCGGCAGCAGCTGTAGGTTGCATGTATGCGAAGGTTATAAGGCTGCGTCTCCGACTGGACGGCCCCCGCATCGTGTACGAGAGTCACCCCGCGGTAGGGGTTACACCTTTTGGGGTCAAACGTTCCTGGCCCGTTGAGCTCCTGAAGTGAGGAACTACCGGTTTGGTATTATCATTTTTGGATTGCATTTGTTTCAGGACTAGCGGATAAAAATATTTGAAAATATTGATCGGATTGCGCGAACGAAAATCTCGGAAGTCGTGTTTCAGGTGAGACATTGAGCTCGTGTCAGCAGCTCAGAAACTTATTGCTGCACCACTACCGTGGGATGACTCACGAATGCGACTAACTGCAGATACCAGGCGCAGCACGGGTTGCCTTTGCGGCGGCTGGGCTTGGTCTTCTCGCCGTACACGAGGGAAGCAATATATAGCGCTGCTGTAAATTGATCTTGTGGGTGGCCAATGGCTGATCAATCACGTCTGTCTGTGCGTCGGGGTACGTCAACTATAGACTGTGCGGTGTGTCGTGTTTTTTTCCCTTTCGTACCTCGTGGTTTGGAGATTGTTTGTCAACTTCGTTGAATCATGTGGTACGTGTTTGTTTGATTTGCTGGTGTTTCGGTCGTCCCTTCATTCTTGCATCTGCTAGATCCGGGGGTGATATCAACCAGAGACACCAATGTTTTTTTTTTAATGTTTTTTTGAGAAGTGCGCCCTCGGTTTTCGGAACATGTTGCTTGGGCTGAGTGCGAGGTACAGTTTGTAGTAGTGAATGTTTCTGCTCGTTAATCGTATGCGGTTCATGACCCTGGTAAGAAGTACCGGAAGTTAATTAAGTAAGTCGTGTCGGTTTTATCTCTCGGAACAAAACGCCGAGTTATATTCGCATGGATGATGAATCGGAACGGACACCGGGCGTGCTGGGTGTCGATGGATGCAAACAACAGTTTAATGCGAACAAGAACACACAAATGGAAAATACACGGGCGTTCTGCAGAAGAAGTAGCTTGACGCGGCTGCGCGTCTGCACAGATAGTCCCGCGTGTGCGACACGTCGTAACCTGGCACAGGCATGTTGTATGTGTTAGCCAACAAGGCATGCGCCAGGCATCCACAGCCTGATTCAGCACGCAGCACCACATGTTTTAGTCTTCCCGAACTCGCACATTGTGCATGTTCAACCCAACCGATGTCACCACACATTCCGTGGGCGTATCTTCCTTAAGCCGCGCGTTGGACCCCGGAACATGGCGAAACGCTTCTTGTGGCCGACCGCTCCATTGCGCTTCAATGCCTCCACCGTAATCCTCGCCGGGCTATGTCCCATTGCCAGCGATCATCTCACACCGCCGGCTGGCGGCTTGCTTGGACTTGCCTTGCTTTAGCCGGGGATAACAATATATTCGGCTTGATATTCGATCCCTACAGGCACATTTGTCGCTTGGTACAGCGTTGACTTCTCCGCGCTTGATGTATCGAGCCAGAGGAGGGCGGGGGGTGAAGAATCCTGACACGCCAGCCGAAAAATAACGGTTTCAGGGGCAATTCCCCAAACCAAAGCGTGTTGGTTTGGCGACCTGGCCTGTACGCCCTTAAATGCTTGATGGCTGCTCGCCTGCACAACCAACCTCGTGGCTGTGTTCTTCCCCGGGATACCTGCACCTGAAACCCGAGTCTTCTAACATCAGCAAGATCCACGCATTTTGATTGGCTAAATTCTTCCGTACGCACAGTACTCACTTTTCCCCGATTTCGCATATTATTACGAGTAGGATCCATGCCACTGGCGACCTATTTCAACCAGTGTGTTTGTGTTTATCTGGGACATCAAATACTTGTCAGCTCATACCAGGTAGGTTCGGAAGAACATCATATATCGGTAACATCCAGTAAGTAAATTGCTCTTTAATGCAGCTGGGATTCTGATTTTTTTCCTGAGCTCAGATCTCCCAAGGCACAGAAAAACCCGCGAGTACGACCTTTGCCCGAAATAAATGTTCGGCGCCGTCGATGCCGACTTCGGCCCAGGCAACCCCTACCCCCGCCCCTATGTACTTGTGTGGGAAGGGGCTACTGTCGGGTTAGGCCTATGCTCAGGGTTGGGTTGCTACAGTCCTACAGTAGTATTGGGCGGGGTCGGGTCGGCTCGGGTCGGCTCGGCCAGTAGCCTCAGTGTGTGTGTGGGTTTGTACAGTACGTAAAAGAAAACGTTTTTTCCAACATCGATATCCAGCGCACATTGTGTCCGTGGTGATCATTTACCCTACAGAAGTGTTAGCTACGTGGGCACGGTTTCTTTACAAGAGTGAGCAAATGCATGGCATGCCGAATGTACTGGACACGAAAAACACATAATTCATACAGTACCCCGAGGCAAACTTCCACACCTACCTGGCAAGGGACGAACACAAAGAGAAACATATAATTACACGGCAACAAGAAAAAAAAAACGAATAAAGAAACGACGTGCATCAATCAAGAATGCCAACAGCCGTCGAAACCCTTAGACAACCAGAACGGACTCCGGCCCTGTACAGTGCGATATCAGGACCTCACCCTGACCCCGCCACTAGTGCCGTTTTGTGCATACAACGCAGTAGGGGTTCCCCAATAAGGCGGTCTGAGTAAGGCGATATCCCGATTCGAGGCAGTCAGAATCCCTTGGTGCGACTGCGTAAGTTTGGCACTCATAACCTGCTGGAACGAATAAGGCGGCTTCCCCCAGTAAGGTGGGCATGTTGTCCTGGTATCTGGCACACCACCGCCGTACTGGAGAGACCCGTACTTTACGCGGTTATCGAGCCTAATCGATTTCATCGCGGATCTGTGGTCGACATCGTAATTTATCTTGTTTTTTTGTTTAGTTTTTTCTGTCGATGTTAGTGTAATACTACACGTTACATACAGTAGACGGGACTGTTTGCTTCTGGTTTGCTTCATCGAGCTTAGAAAGGTTTTGCATTGTCAATAATCCAAACTGCTGCCTTCTATCATATAGGGTGTGACCTCGTCGATACCAAAATATACAGTGTTTTTCCAGATTTTTTGTCTATCTAAATCGTCGGCAGTGTGATATTTCGAGCTATTCTACGTACAACTACCCCCCCCCTCCCCCCCTGTCCCACAAAGTCCATGGGTTATGTATGTACTTGCCAGATATCGCATCCATCATCCAAACCACCTGTCATGTCGAGCTCATCTCACCTGTGGGTGGACCATTTCCCGTGACACCAGCCAAACCCTCCTCCACGTCCATATTGACCTCCACGACACAGGCTCTCACATCAGCCCACCACGCTTACCGAATGTCTCATTCAGCATCCACCCCACCTGTCATTCGAGTTGATTTCAGAAGTAAGTGCGTGCATCATTACCTGTGGCATGAACTACACAACCTTATCCTCCACTTGCATGCTGTTGCCCACACCAGCTTCTTACATCACTCCACCAAAGCAACCTTTCAACTTGGTCGGCATCCCAACTGAGCCATTCCAATCGTCTCTTTCTACGCGCGCGTGTAGCCTCCTGATTCCTGAAGGTCGCCGTACACGAGCTCCTCCTCCTCCTCCTCCTCCTTGTTCTGATGTGAGTGGTGCCTCGTTGCCGCAGGCGAATATGGTTCAAGGTATAGGCCAGGAAAAAACACATGTTGTGTATATCATATCAGGCAGAATTTACAGAAAAAACCTAGGTAGCCTTTGAGTTTGTTTGAAGACGCGCGCTACAATGAAGGTAGCACTTTTTTCGCAAACCTTTTCTGAGACTGGGCTCTTCAAACAAAATATCCACGGAATCGCGTTTGTTTGTTTGTGTCCACAACAAAATGTTCGCTCTTTGCCTAGGCTATATGGGATCCTTCACCGAGTTA
This sequence comes from Alaria marginata, assembly GCA_037833945.1. Lineage (NCBI taxonomy): Eukaryota > Phaeophyceae > Laminariales > Alariaceae > Alaria > Alaria marginata. The sequence goes on along the minus strand of JBBMKB010097006.1, from coordinate 2,354 downwards.
AGAGAGTACACCACCTTTTTGTTCTCAAGCTCACGCTTGGGCGAGATACCATAATAGAGAGTTCCTCCCATAAGGGGGGGAGAGCCTGAGCAAAACTAGGTGCTTCACTGTCATCTTGGCACACGCGTCTGGAACCCGTTGGCCATATGCCAAGGTGTCCGCCAACCCAGGTCAACCATGTATTTGCGTTATTGAATGAAGAACAATACGTAAATAGTGGGCTCTTGCTGTCGTCCTGACTGCCGTCGTCGTACTACGTGTTGCCTTCGTTGTAGGACGGCTGATAGTCGTAACTTGTTCGTCTGCCGTAAGCCACGGACCAACGGCAAAAGCCAGCAAGTGCGCTCGACCTCGCACATACCCGAGGAACATCTACCAAACGTCTGTCTGTCGAGAAGAAACGTGTGTTAAGACTTCGTACGAGTGCATACTGGCTGGTATTGATTGGCCTGCAATGACTTCACGTCCGCACACAGTGTACTCTGCATGCATATACCAGGTATGTAACTCTGATTGTGGACGCAGCAGCAGCAGCAGCAGCAGGCGATCCCGAGAACGAGGCAGATAGCGTGTTTTGCGAGATAGATACCAACGGTGGTTGGGTATGAATTGGGCAGGAGACCATGTACCATAGGACGTGTTTTACGATTACCATAGAGGTAGCATTTTTTGGCGTTTTTATTTTCTGCATGACGGGGCTCCTTGACCCATAGTCGTCGGAATGCCATTCCATTTCTTCTGCGCTATTTTTGTTTTTTTTTGTGTAGATGGGCCACGGGTTTGTCCATCGGGATGCACTTTCAGCTTGCTCAAAACGATTTTTTCGGTGAGGTACAGAGAGAGAGAGCTCCTCTAGCGAGAATCTTCAGAAAAACAATGGTGAACCTCTATCATCGCATGATGTGTCATAGTAAGACTATTATTGAATCCATCGAACGCCACAATCCACGGCCAACCCAACCCACGAAAAACCAGCGAAACAATATAGGTTAGAAATATGTTTTCCTGACCTTTAAAAAAAACAAAATCCAATTCTATTTTTTCGTGGGTTGGTTGGCCATGGGTTTATTCTGACGTTCTTCATCTTCAACACTATTGATACATTTTTATGAATCCAAATGAACTCGTAAATCAATCGCAACCACCCTAAATACCGGGTTCGTAGGTTGAGCATATTGTTTTTTCGGGTTCAGAAATGTTCCGCACATCCGCTACAGTAAGGCTTGCTCTCGCCGCTCTTTGCCCACCCTCCCCCCATTCGACCCTTCTCCACTCTCCACCCGGGGAATCAAGCGCCATGCATCGCCTGTCTAAGTACGCTTCTTCTGGACGAATGTAGAAGTTGATTTTTTTTTTTTTTTTCGTAGTAAGTCGCAGCGAGCTTAATGCCTAGCCAGCCCCCCCAGGCTGTTCGTTGGAAGGCGTCACCTGTTGAGCTAAAATGAACCATTCGTGCGAACCGTGTACTAAGTATATATATAGCCCAACAAAGATGTCGGGAGACGTGTCAAGCAAGGCAAAATATGCGCTGTCAAGGGTGTAGGGCCGAAGCGTTTCACACAAAAACCTAGTAGTTTGGTGTCAGTCACAGCATGTATGTCAAGGCAAACCTGCTGTCTGTCAAGGGTTGAAAGTACTGTCTCCCGACATCTGCCCAACCGATGACACAAACGTGACGGTTCCTTTCGAACGGCTATACGCATTTACTCTCGAGCCTCCTATAGCAGCCATGACCAATCCTACGGTAGGGGGGGTTTCCGTCCATTTCCACCACAGAGGTTAGTTAGCCCACTCAAAACGGACTTTAAGCATAGTTTTTGTTGTTTTGTTGGTTCAGCATGACAAACAAATATATACATGGAGGTGCTTTTCGCGAATACTACAAGGAGGGCATGTCGGCAACGTGGCATCCCACGGTAGGGGTGCAGCAACAAGTTCCTTAGCTCCTGACATGAGGAGTTCAATATCTCACCCAAAACATGACTTCAAATATTTCCGTTCGGGCAACCCGATCAACATTTTTATAAGCTATTTATAAAGGTAGTCTTAAATCAAATACACTCGTAAAATGATCATACCAACGGTTAACCGGTAGTTCCTCACTTCAGGAGCTCAACCGGTCCGGAATGTTTGACCCCCAAACGTGCGACCCCTACCATGGGATGACTCGAACCTTAAAAACACAAACAAACACGGCGGTCTAGTCACTCGCGCAAGTTTCTCTGAGACGTTAAAAAAAGGAATCCCTAAACGCCACCCCCCTATCTATCGTAACCTGTAACCATCCTGTTGTTAATTTTTTCTGGGCAGACCCCCCCCGCCTGTCGCCACTAAACTATTGTGCTATAAAGATC
>JBBMKB010096995.1:0-10715 GCA_037833945.1 Alaria marginata | reverse complement strand
TGGCTCGGGCTCATAGAGCTAGCGTGTGGCAAAAGTTAGGCTAGCACCACGGGCGGAGCCGTGGCCGTACCTCTAGTCTATCTAATTTGTGCAACGGTTGTGTTGTGCACAGGGTTAGTTCGTGACCGATCGATGGTGCGGCTGTGCTGAGGATGTTTTGCTGAATATGGTGGTGAGGTTGATGTATGGTATCGGCGGTCATATGCGCTCTTATGAGCTTCACGCGACCCGATACAGCAGTGACGGCTCTTTTCTAGACAACGCTCAAAAACGCGTACAATCTACTTTTAAATTTCACGTATGATACGATACGAATCATAACGATATCCTCCTCTGGTCTTGGTCTGTCAGTTGTTCTGTGGCCTTCGTAAAAATATTGCAAGGCCATACCAAGCATACAGCACAACATTGTTGTGTGAATGTTATTCGCGTTGCTGCGAAGCATATCATACGTCACACACATCATGTTATCCATCCATCCCGAAATTGCCGTCCCACGCCACCCTCCGTTTGGAACTCCCGAAAGAAGCTGTCTCCAGGAGGGGCAGCACTATACTGCTAAGCAGCTGCAGTAGTAGTAGTATCAATCTTCAGGAGGGGCGGTACCTTCCTAGTGAAGATCCAACGAGCGACACTACAACATCGCCCATCGGCCAGCAGTCTGGATCGCCTGCTCTCTATTATTCGATTGTTAGTGGTGCTAATGTTGCGTGACTGATCTTGCATAAATACAAATACGTTATCATTACGGGGGACCATAATAAATAGGACCTCTGGCACACACAAAAACCTATATGTTTCCCTATTTTTACTAACAATATTTGGTCCTATTTACTATGGTCCCCCGTAATAGTAGCATATAATATGAATACAGCATCGTACTGCCGTGTAAATAATAAGAAACGGGGTACAATGTATACTCGTATTAATAGTAAAAAAGGCAGGCTGAGATGTGTAGCAAAAAAAATACTCGGGACGTTGTACTGTTGTTCGTAAAGAAAGGTAGTTTCAGTGTAAAACGCACCCTCTCCCAAATCCAAACAAGAAACCCAGCCTGGGCTCGCGTAGGGTGTGATTTTTCTGCCATCGTCTCTGCTTGGCACAATATAGACCAAGGTGAGGAAAGCAGCCACACCCTTCACGGTCCCAACTACGGTGGTAGTAGTAGTACGTTGGAAGACGACAGTTTTTGTTCGTGGACCTTGTACACGCATCGATGGCATTAAAAACGGCGCAATCGATGGGGTCAAATAAAAGCTAGGTGGAAACAGGCACATACAGTCTACGGGAGGAGATGACAGTCGGTTTGAAGGCCTGAGCGCATGCCACGAGCTGAGAGTAGGGCCGATGCGATGCTATCGTGTGGGGGGTGGTGTGCGAGATGTATGGGTGCAGGAGCAACGGGGTGGGCGAGCGAAGGGAATTTCGCGAGGCTTGGTGGCGGAGAGTGACCGTGCTTCAAAACTGATGATACCTCGTGGTGGGAAAATTGAAAATTGCTTGAAAATATGTTTTAAAAAAATCTACGGCCCACGTATGTTGCTGTTGTTGTTCTCACATTAACTCGCATAAATCATCAAGTCCGTGGTCACAGGACAGGCTCCAGTCACTCCGTAGTGGAAGAATACCCCTCCCAGGACCTATAATACGTACCAGGTACGTCGTAAAAATTACTCGATAAAATATCGAACTCACAGCTGAAGTATTTGAACTAATTTTAGAAAATAGAAAATAGCTTCATACCGATACTGCCCTTGGTAAAATTGTTCTACTCACCCTGGCAGCATCCAGGGGAGTCATTGACCTATGCCTTGAAAGAGGAAAACATCTGGAAAAACGCGCGGCCGCAGTATCACGCAGCTTGCAAAGATGAGCATCGACCATCAATTTCATCGAACTCGCAGCTGACGTCTTTGAAATATTTTAAATAAAATAGCTGCATAAATATATTCCAGAGGGAGAACCGAAGAGTGAACTCTTAGGAACAACACAGCAGGATGTGTCGTACGTATTGTCGTATTGTGATTCTTGCACACAGAGTCGAAGATGCTGCAATACAACAGCTGCTTAGCAGTGCTGGCAGCGAGCAGCGTGGATGGGTGGATGGGGTGACGAGAATAAACGTTGGCCTTACCCACGTAGTAGCAGTACTTAAGTAGTTCAGTGCCGCCGTCTCTTGGCAGGCAACAAACAGTATATATATATATATATATATATGTTTTTGTAATATACCGGATCGGTAAAAAGAAAATGGCTTCTAGAGAAAGAAACACGTCTTCGTTGTTATCATCATGGCCGTCCACCAATCGCAACCAGGCCAGACCAGACCGGGTACCTCGGCACGCAGAAGCAAGAGACCATCGGCCAACAACACGATTGGTTGCGGTCTAGGCTTCATGCATACCGGGGAGAAGAATCGTCACGTGTTTCTGTCTACGCGATGGTGCAGTATTTATTTCGACGCCTGGCCGAGTCATACACCGCGGCACAATTCTAGACGCACGACATACATACAGTTGACACGATAAAAAGTACCAGTATCTCGAGAGCGTTCTATGCGGCCCTACGACAAATGGATGAAAAACAGGCGAAGCACGCTCCCTCATCCGCAAAAAAAAACAACAATTCTTATTTGTAGGAGTATCAAATAGCTCGATCCTATCTTACTTGGAAACGACGATAATACTGGTCGTTGCACGTGACCCACTCAGGAGTATAACGAGCTTTTTTATCCGTGAACCACGCAAAAAGCTTCCACGCCATTCCATCACTATCACCACCCGCCGCGAGCCGGAGAGAAAAAACGACAACCAGCTTCGAATCACCAGAAAGAGGCAGGACTAGAGAAAGAGCACCATTTCTGGGACCGATGTTCGACACGATTTTTTTTCGGTGTGCGACACACATGACCGGGCCAAGCTCAAGACATGGCACTCCTATCCCATCCCAGCCCGCTCAGCAAGTCGGCGCCACTCGCCACCTACAATAACACCACCACAAAACGACACATACATGGCCCCATTCGGCCACAACTATGTAACTCTACCCCTGCCCACCCATCCTAGTCCTACACCGCACCAAGGGCCCGTCAAGCGTGATGCCTAGCTTGGGCCGGAGTTTGCCGGTGACGGAGCTGCCCTTCTCCATTCCTCCTCCTCCTCCAACCTTTGAGCCAGCGCCAAAATTGACCCTGTCTCAATCAAGAAGCTGACGAGCTTCTCGTTTTCAACCAAGGCTTCGCCGTCCCCCCCTCCGCTTGAGCTCCGGGCTACCGAGCCACCCGAGCCTTTCCGGTCAAGCCTCTGCTTCGCTGGGACAGGCAGCCGACTAGCCACAGCAAGGCCGGCCTCTCCGTTCCCTCTCGCACCCGTCAAGCTAGACGCGGAAAGCTTGTTCACCGAGGAGGTCAAGGGCGAAAGCGCTTTCGCGGTAGGGATCCGCAGCGCCGGCGACTCGACAGGCTTCGGTGCCGCCGTCGCTGACAGCGACGGAGACTTCCCTCCCATTGCTGCCTGCACCGGAGGGCCGATGACCCCGGCTCGGTTTCTGGGGGCGGGAGCCCTACTACTAGCAGACACGCCCGCGGCGGCATCCAGCGAACTATTAATCACAGTCCCGAGCAACGGCAACGGTCTCGCGGCGACGACAGGCGCTGACGCGCCCCAAACCGAGCCCGGACCTGGCCCCGGTCCTGGCCGTTGAGGAGTTACGTTTTGGCTACCAGTTCCGTTTGTCGTCGAGCGGAGAGATTTAGCCCCCAAGCCCGTCGCCGAAACGGCTGCCGAGGACATGGACATCATCGCCATCGGCTGGGGGGTGGGCTTAGGTACGCTGGCCCACGCGCTTCCGCCCCCGGCTCTACCACCGCCGGGAGGAGCGACGTGAGCAGCCGGAGTCGCGAGGACGGGGGGAGGGGAGGCCCGCGGACCAACCGCGGCTGGGGGTGGCGTCGACACGTTCGATCTAACCTTCACAGCTCGCACAGTCGCCGACGGGCTTGACTCGCTGGCCCATTCAACGACCGAAGCTCCACCCCCGCTTCCAGGGGGGGGCGCTGAAGGTGCCACCGACCCCGAGGCCGAGTCCCCTGGCCGCTGCTGGCCTTTACTCCACTTCGTGTGCTTCGGCCCGGCGATCGACCCGAGCCCAGCCCCGTTCCCGGAGCGTTTGGCGGCGGTAGACCCAGCAGCTTGCTGACCTCCCCTGCTTCCTACAACCACCCAAGGCTCTTCGTCGTCATCCTCCGCTGCTACGCCGTTCTCTGCTTTCGGGACAGAGCGATCGGGCTGTGGGTTCGCGGCGGCGCCCGCAGTGCCGGCCCTAGCGCTTCCTCTGGCTGCTGCTACCGGGGTGGGCGACCTGCTGCTGCTACCGCGGTCTGTCGCTACCATCGCCGCTGCCGCCGGCTGCCGCTGGTCTCTCCTCCCCTGCTTCTTCCCCACTCGTCGCTGCTGGTCTTCGGCGTGCGGCTCCGGGTTAACGGTGGCCGCCACGGTTCCATTCGACGACGTAGCCTTCGGTGACGCCACCTCTTGCGGAGGGGGCGAGGTCGGCGGCGGCGCCTTCGACCGGGGCGTCCGCGGCGCTCGGGGTGCGTTCTTAGCTGCCGCTGTGACGGCGATCGCGGTGGCGTTAATGAGAGCGGCGGCTGAAGAGGTAGGGGCAGCGGGAGTTGCGATTGTGGTGTAGGCGTTTTGGGGAGGGGATGGGGTGTACTCGTCCTCGCTATTGCTTTCTGTGGAGGCGCTGCTACTGGCCTTGTGCGGGGAGGGGCATCGGCGATGCCCCTGAGCCTGCTGGAGGTGCACGCACGCACACAAGCGCGAGAGGGAAGAGCGAGAGAAGACACACCGTTAGGTGGGCGGAATAGCAGAGTAAAAAGAGCGCAGTGGGGACAAAAAAATGCAATCCTTGCTGCTTGACGCTACTATAGAGAGTGCGTGGTGCATTCAATGCGGACGTGACCAAAACACAAAACGTCGGGGGCATCTAAACAGTTACGATATAAATACTATACTATTAATATGATCGCCACAACAAACCAATGTTGGCCCATGTCGTCGAAACGGCATCCTCCCTACGCACACTAAAGGATGTCGCAGTCTTGAAGTCACTATGCAACACAAACCGATGTCCTACAACCCACCAACAGGCCTCTGGCTCTACGCAACACATCTAAAACGTCTTGCCCGAAACCAGACCAAAAAGAACGTCAAGGGCCTACTAGAAAAGGACACAGCCATACACGTGTAACTAGAGCCCTGACCACTTCACACTTTACGCTTTTAGAGACCCGGCTTTAGCGACTACAAATAATAGCGACCAAAACAAATAAGACGTGGGCCATATAAACTGTTTACTAATAGGCGCAGCAGCACGGGTGCTAGCATCCTGCGCACGTGCCGTCATAACAACTACTTGCATTGTGTACATAGCGAGGACGCTAAATTTAAAGATCTTCTGACCCAGTAGCCCGGGCGCGCCATATCGCCGATACTGCAAAACCATCGTCACATTCTCCGCGCTGTGACGGCGAGGTTACTTTTCCGTAAAATATACACTGCCCCGTGCCCTTGAGTCGCGCGGTGGGTGCGTGGGTGGGAGGGTGGGTGGGTAGGTGGGTGCGCGGGAGGGTGGGGGCATCAACCTTTGTTGTTTACTGTTTCTCCCTATTCGACGGTTACTCGAGGTCCTGGGGGGTGGTGCATCTATGATAGCCCGAACGCACGCAGCATACCTTGTTCCCTAGAACTTGTGATCGCTGCACGTTAACCCTTCCCCCCTTCTCCTTCCCAGCGCCGCTCCCTGCGCGCTTCGCAACCAGCGAGTCCTTGCTCCCGCTACCGTTAACAGTACCGTTAACAGCTTGCTCGTTCACGCCGACGACCTTAACCTCCTTCGCAGGCTCCAGCACAGGCTCCTTAGCCGCGTTCTTCTTTTTTTCTCGCTTCTTCGCCTGCGCCACAGCGATCGTTTCAAGGATACATTCGGAGCGACGTTTCATGACGGGCGATAGTAACCGACGAAGGTCGGTGGTTAACAAAAGGAGGATGGAGAGCAGTAGGTTGGGACAGCAGCGTCAATCGCAAGAAAATCGCCACCATTTTTCCACCCTTAGCAAAACAACAACCAACTCAAATTCCACGTAATATGTCCCCGAAAACGTAGGAGCAGCTCTGACGGAATTAAAAACGCCGTGCCCGATCGTGGACGCATCGATCATGAAAGCATCGGTGAACGTGCGAACGGGCGAACAAGGTGGGCACCCGCCTTATTAGACCCGTGCATTTCATGGTGTTTTAACGTTTTCAGCATGCTCGCTGAGCTCGTGCGGGGGTTTTAAAACCGAAGTTACACAGACGTGTGTGCCGGATTATCGTGTGGAACGCCTCAAGTGTTGGAGAACCTCGCCGCTAGATATCAACAGAAAGCAGGCCGCAACGGGTCGCAAAACGCGGGACAGTTCAATAGCCACCCGTATAAGCTATATAATAAACAGTGCAGCTTTCGGCTTTTGCTGCGAGCGTTCATTCTAACCTTCTTGCTTTTCTTCGCCGCCTGCTGAGCCTGCTTGCCCTTCTTCTCCTTGCCCTCCATCTCTTCCCAAAGCTTGTCCTGATTGGTCAACAAATAACCGCGGATCAAGAATAAAAAGTACGAAACACTCATGAGGCGCTAAGAGTTGAAAGTGTCATCATCGTCGTGGCAGAAGGAAATTATGCGCCAAATCGACAGCATCAGCCCCTTTGAAATGCACAAAAATAGACAGCACCTCAAAAATAGAAAAGTGCAGCCGGCGGGTCCGTTTCAATAGCATCGTGTCGTCGAACGACGACCTCGACGAGCCTCAACGCTAGCTACATGGTCCGCCAGGAAACCGCTCTGTACGGCGCTTACTGTACACAACTGCACAAAACATCGCACAAAACGGCGGGTGCTGTACGCAACGATGCACGGTTAGACCGGTGGTTACCGCGCATACCACCCTCCATAGCCATGAAGGGCACCCTACTCTACAGAACGGAGATTGCCCTACACGACAAAATTGCGACACCGTAGAGTATGGCGATTACCGTACAGGGAGCCAACTGCACGACAAACACTGCAAACGAATCCCTACACGACGTGAGTGCGACACAGCAAAGTACGGCGACTGCCGTACATGGAGCCTCCGGTACGGCAAATACCGTACATGCTAGACAACAAATACCTGGTAGGCGAGGTTGCACGCGTCGACCACTAACAGTCTCGTGATTAACGTACATACCACTCTCTACAACCATGAAGGGCACTTTACAGAAAGGGGGTTGGCCTACACGACATAAGGGACACTGCAAAGTACGGTGATAACCGTACGTGCAGAGTGTTGTACGGCAAACACTGTACATGCCGTATAACAAATACCTAGTAGGCAAAGGTTGCACGCGTCGACTGTTGTTAGTATCGCGATTACCATGAATTCTACTCTCTGCAACCACGAAGGGCATCCTACCGAGCGGCGCTTGCCCTACACGACACAACTGCGACACAGGAAAGTACGGCGAATACAGTACACGGGGCGAACTGTACGGTAAACACCGTACACGTCATACAGCACATACCTGATAGGCGAGGTGGAAAACAGTGCAGTCGCAATTGCCGCAGACGTGGCAGTTGCACTCTGCGCAGAAGGTGGCACTACTGACGTGGCGGCTGAAGGACCGCCGGCAGATGGCGCAAGTCACGAAGTATCTCGCCCACACTCGGTTCGCCCTTCACGACAGTCCACAACAGTCCATGAACGTACACACAAGGAGAGCAAACGGCAACAACCGACGATCACTTGAGTCATAACGGTCATGCACGAGGAGGATAACAGCTACCCTACAAAATGTAGCGATCGATGGTCCTGCGTTCGCGATACATAGCGCTACCCACTAGACTACATATCACTAGATCTGGTGGTCCTTTTACTGCGGGCGATCGGCGAAACAACCTTCAGTTAGTTGACTATACGTCGGCGGCTATCGTTTGCTTCTTTAATAACATATATAGCACTACCCACCAGACTGCATAGTCACGCTACTTCGAAGTATACAACAAGCAAGGTCAAGGTCGGCGACTCCAGATTACACGCAGGTGGTAAATACTCAGTCGCACGCACGCGACAAGCGGGTTGGAAGGGAAGAAACAAGCGTAGACCTGTTGAGGGACACCGTTCACCGCAAAACGCATACGACAACCTTGGGGAGTTGGAACTACAGTAGAGGCACCCTCCTTCGAGCTATGAAACACAAGTTAGAATGCGGCAGCAACCTATAGCCCAATTCAAAATCAGGCAAAGAAAAAACATAAAAGCACAGATGACCGTTTTGTTTTTTCATCTCCACCGGATATCTGGTGGTATTATATTGTTTTATTACGGAAGATTGGCTGAAAACCCCTTGAGCTACTAATAGTTGACTGTACGTCGGCAGCTGTCGTTTAGCTGCTTCAATAAAATATTGAAGGCGGGGCCGTACGTATCTCGAACCCTAACCCTAACCTTTTAGCGACGGCCGAGTTCTTGTGCGCCTCCAGCGCCTGAATCTTTTCGGGGGTGAGCATACACGCATACGGGTTCGTGTACGCCCCAGCCTCCCCCCCCAAGTCTCCCTCGTTTCCTTCCCCCGCCGCATTGGCTGCCGCTGCCGCTGCCGCCGCGCCTACCGCTGCCACGCTCGCGCACTCCATGCAGTGACCACCCCCGTGATCCCCAACGTCTTCGGCTCCCTGCACAGTTGGGTGGAGGCGTTTTGATGAGGGAGGGGGGGGGGGGGGAGAGGTGGGCGAAAGCCCGAGCACAAGCAAACCCCTGAATCCATACTTACTACGATTAGTTATACATTATACACGTCACCGTTTCTGGTGAGATAGGCTTGGTCGAAAAAGCGAGATAAGGCGGCATTGGTGGATGCATAGGTATCACGCTGCAGCTTATAACGCATGCAATTGTACTCAAGGTGAAGGGACAAATTGTTACTATCAGCACTTGGAATCAGACTGCTACTCTGTTTGAACAAGAACAAGGATGTACGTGTTTTCCCTCCCCCGCACGGCCGGGCTGTTTGTGTGCAGCAGACAGATGCCCACAGCCCACGCACTTTCAATTATCTCTGAAGCAGTAGCAGCCGCAGCCGCTGTAGCGCCGGGTTGCAGCGTGTGTGGTCAAAGTTGTGGGCGTCACTTAAATCGTCCCGTTTCCCCTTTCATGCCCCTACACCAACACTACTTGCAGCCAGGGCGCTGCCGACCAGTACCCGTTTTATCATCAATTAGCACTACTGTACCACGGTAAAAAACGGGCATAAGTCGGCCAGCTTCTAAATTTAGACGACGTATGGACGACACACAAAGAAGTGTGTGTCACAACAGCGTGCACGCACCTGCTCGGCGTGGGAGTGAGAGGCGATAGCGCTCCTGACGACTCGAAGGTCGCCTACGCTCAGCACCCGCTCTATGCCTTCGAGAGCCATCATCACCATAGAGCTTTCCCCTAGAAGGTCGGACAATATCTGCACGCAGCCCTGCGACACCAGATACTCGATCTGCCAAGATCGACAAGACGCGTGACATGTTGAAGAAGGAGAACCAGAATTAATTGTGTCCAACGACATGACCGATTGCTTGTTTGGAGGTTGATGCACGCGGCGTTTTTGGGGGTATCTGTCTGTGTGCCCAGAGGCATTATTACAAATGAAGGGGGTGGGTTCGCCCACGACCCCATGTTCCGCACCCCACGCGCAAAATCCCCGCGCTTGTATCGCTTGTGTCATGTCTTTTTGGTGTGCGGCTTTATGTTTGCTGGTGCGCGATAGGGGGTGGGGCAGGCCATGCTTCAAAGCCTTGCTTGAAAACCTTACCCGAGGAATAGAAGAGAAAACAAGCACAAGCTCCGTCAACCGGCGACCTTCGTACCTGCTTTCGCCGGCAGATACTATTGAATACTGGAGTACTTTACTATGCTTCTATCAATACTAGGCCGGCAACGGTGTCTTCAGAAGGAGAAGCCACCAACATCACGCGCACGCAGGAAGTCCGTCCCACATGACAGAAATAAACGCCAACGGCATGGTCATCACGCGCACGCAGGAAGCTAATTCCGCATACACACACTCGCGCACACACATACACACACCTGCGCATCGGAGCCGCAGCTGGCAGCGTTGAGCACCACCCAGAAAGCCTCCGATCGCACCTCCGACTCCGTGTCCGCCGAGGTGGCCAGCTGTCAACGTATCCAAGCCAAAGTTGACGTTTCCCAGTGGACAAGCAACCCCCGAAACAAAAAAGAGCGAGTAATCGTCAGCAACCACCCCGCCGTGGTCACAAGACAAGCTTCAGAAGTATGGAGGAAAATACTAGAATCTACGACAGAAATACAGGTAGAACTGCAGTACGTAACATACCGGTATGTGCGTAGTAAACGTGAACGAACAAACAAATATAAATAGCAGCATCGAATGACACAAAAAGCCTGGTACCATTATTACTATTATACTGCTTCCACTGTTGTGTGACCCGTAGCATCTGACTATTACGTCGACAGCTGTCGTTTATACATTTTCCATTAGAACATGTTTTGTTGATTGGACTGGTACTTTTATTTTGAATTTTGGAATCCCATGGTGTGGTTATTTAATAATTATTGTTGGAGCTAAGTACGTTATTGATACTATTATTTGCATTGTTGTTAT
>JBBMKB010096984.1:0-10715 GCA_037833945.1 Alaria marginata | reverse complement strand
CGAAGTGTTCCACACTAAAACCTAGTAGTTCGGTGTCAGTCACGGCATGTCAAGGCAAACCTGCTGTCTGTCAAGGGGTGAAAGTCCTGTCTCCCGACATCTTTGCCCCGGATGCGAGGTTTCTATGTGTTGGTTTTTGCTTGTGTCAGAGTCTGTTTTAGTACTGGTATGTTCTGAAGGTTGTGTAACTGTATGTCTCATCTATGGAGATGCGGCGGAACTCTTGGTTTCCCGAGCAGGAACAACGAACTATTACGGAGGAACGTAGTTAATAGGACCAAATATTGGTAGTAGAAATAGATAAATATATAGGTTTTTGTGTCTACCGTAGGTCCTGGTAACTACGTTCCCCCGTCATAGTAGGAAACTCGCAGTGTGGGGGTCATGAGAAAGAGGGATGGATCACCCACCCCTCTCACTTGATCAAACTGGAATAAACCTTCGACAATCTACACCAATCGACCCTCTCCTCCCGGCCTCATGGCCCAGCTGGCACCCAGACAGTCGTTCCCGTGATCCAAGCTACACCCCGGCGCCCGTTTTACCGATGACTATGGTCTTATATGACTACAGCTATGCAATAAATGAGTACACCCCCCCCCCCCGCTCCCTCCTAGTGGCCAAAAGAGAGTGGCGGAGAAGAATAGTGGCGTGGAGCAAACAGACAAAGCTGTTTAATAGCACCAGAAATAGAAAGAAAATCCTGACAAGAGGTGATAGAAATAGTAGCGATGGAGAAGGAACAACAGACAAAAGTAGAGTGAATAAATAGGGCAACGAAAAAGATAGTGGCGTGGAGCAAACAGACAAAGCTAGCACCGGAAATAGAAAGAAAATCCAGACAAGAGATAATAGAAACAGTAGCGATGGAGAAGGAACACTAGACAAAAGTAGAGTGAATAAGGCAACGAAAAAGAAGCTGATAATACCAGGATCATGGAACGTGTGTGGATTCGCCACGGACGATCGCAAAAGACTAGAAATAGCCGAACAAGTAAGTAAGAGAGACCTAGATATAGTAGGGATTCAAGAGTCATGGGAGAAAGAGGGGGGGGGAAATAGGATACAAAATTGGGAAGTATGCATGGATAGGGAAAAAGAGGAAGAGGCAGAATAGCAAGAATAGGGGAGCGGGGGGAGTAGGGCTTCTAGCCAAAGAGTACTTGATACGAGTAATAGAAGTGATCGACGACACGAAATTCGACGACACATTATGATAGGGGTTCCAGGAGAGCGAGGAGCAAAATATTTTTTCTTGGGATTCATATATATACTTCCCCTCAGAGTCGAAGACTACAAGAGATACAGAGAAAGTTCGGAGAGGTAGCAGCAGATGTGCAGAAGTACAAAAGGCAAGGAAAAGTAAAACTAGTGGGAAATTTCAATTCAAGGATTGGGAACGCAAGCAAACCGAATGAGAACATTGGTCAATATGTGATATAATTGAAGTGATCAACGACACGAAATTCGACGAAAGCATATGGGTAAGGATTCCAGGAGAGCGAGGAGCGAAATATATATATTTTCGGGAAACATATATATATTCGAAGTATGCCTCCAGAGTCGAAGAGTAGTGCACAAGAGATAAACATAACGTTTGGAGAGGTAGCAGCAGATGTGCAGATGTATAAAAGGCAAGGAGAAGTAGTACTAGTGGGAGATTTCAATTCAAGGATTGGGAAAGCAAGCAGCCCGAATGAGAACATTGGTCAATACGGGGGAGTAACTGATATTGAGAATGGGGCAAAGATGCTGAAGTTCCTTAAGAACAAGGAGATGAAGACGTTGAACGATAGAGTACAGAAGCCCGAGCCAGAATGGACTCGACGATGCATACAAAAGGGAGAAAGCTCCATGCTTGACTTCATAGGGGTAGAAAATGGAAGTAGCAAGGAAACGGAATTACAGGTATGTGCAGCGGACGTAGGAACTACGGATCACTGCCTAGTATAGTATGGGCAGGGAGTCAACATATGAGAGTTATCAAACATAGACGCGGAAGGAAACTGTACAGATGGAGAACAGATAAACTAGGGGTTAAAGAAACACGGCAAGTCTTCCAAGAGGAGATTGCCAAAAATGCAGAGAAATTTTCTGACCTCTTGAAAAGCAGTGATACAACAAAGAACGATAAAAAAGGGGTAATGCAGGAGCGAGAATTATAGAAGGATGGGAACAATTGATAAATACCACACAGCAAGTAAAGTCATATGGAGGAAGTTGATAGTATGCAACAGGGCAGTAAAATGGTGGGATGAGGAAGTAAAATAGGCTATAAGAGTAAGAAGAGAGGCACACAGAAAGAACACAACAAGAAAAATTACGGAAGGATGGGAGGAGTATGCTTTAGCTAGAAAGAAAGTTAAAGAGATGGTAGAGAAGAAGAGGAAGAAGGGAATGTGGACAGACGTAGTTAACAAAACAAGTGAAGACTTTGATGACGGGATGAAGCAGATACGGGTAGGGATAAAAGGGATACTGGGCAAACAAGCAGGAGAAGCAGACACGGGCATAGCCACGTTGAGAGCACAGAACGGTAAAGTGGTTAGTAGTTCGAAGGGGAAGAGGGAAATACTAGTAGAGCACTGCCGTGAACTAGGAACACCCACAATCAATGACAGCTTCGACGCCGTGTTCGAGAAGGAAGTCAACGCGTGGGCAGAGGCGAACGTAGATGCGTCAGAAAGGGAAGACAGTAGTACCGAAGGATTGCAGAGGGACTTCACGAGGGAAGAAGTAAAGAAGTGCGTGGCCAAACTTAAGAATAGGAAGGCAGAAGGGGCAGACCAATTAGCTAATGAATTTATGAAGTACGGGGGAGGAGGAATGATTACCATGATGGTTATGTTGTATAGTTAGATTTGGAAAAACGAGTATGCACCGAAGAGGTGAAGAGAGGGAGTAGTAGTAAACGTATTCAAGAAAGGAGACAAGCCTGACTCGGGGAACTATCGAGGCATAACGCCACTGAGCACCGTAGGAAAAACGTTCTGTAAGAGTTTAAACGATAGAATGGGAACAATATTGGAGAAGAAATATAAGCGAAGGGCAAGCAGGCTTTGGGCCAAACCGTAGCTGCGTAGACCATGTATACACATCAGGTAAGATTATTCAAGGTAGGAAATACGCGGGACTAACAACGTACTGCTTCTTTCTAGATGTACAAAAGGCCTATGACACCGTATGGATAAACTGGTTGTGGGAAAAGTTGTGGGAAATTGGGATCAGAGGAAAGACGTGGAGAATGATTAAAAAAATGACGGAATGTGCGAAAAGTGCTGTGATGCTGGACGGGGAAATATCGAACTATATTGATATTTTACATGGAGTGGCACAGGGATGTACGTTATCACCCAGTCTGTTCAAGGTATGTATTCATTACATGATAGTAGCAGTCGGAGCAGCAAAGCAGGGAGTCACCGTGGGAGAAGATACGGTGTCGGGATTGATGTTTGCGGACGATTTCGTGGGGATATCTGAAACACCCGAAGGACTCCAAAAACAAATTGCGGAGACACTAGAACACACTAAGAAATGGAGATTGACAGGGAACGTAAAAAAGTGCGCGGTGGTTGTATATAACGAAGATAAGGAGAACTCGGTAGCAATCAAATGAAAGTTGGGAGAAGATGAATTATGAATTACCGATCGTAGACCAGTATGCATACCTTGGCGTAGATATATCAAAAGACTGATCTTGGGATGCACACATACATTGCAAAAGGAATAGGAAAGGGTAGAGCACACGTAGGTAAGATTGATGCGACCCTAACAGACCTGCACCTTGATATTAGCATTAAAATATGTATTGTCATGGATGTGATTGCACCAAAGCTAGAATATGCAGGAGAAGTATGGGAAGGGAACGCAAAGTTCGCACAACAGCTGGAAGCAGTACAGATGATGACAGCAGCCAAAAAAGTTACGAGGATGCTCAAATACGACGAGTAATACAGCACTGTTTCCTAGATCGTTGAGCGTCACAGGGTGGTACCACTGCGTAGACAATAGCTGAGGTGGTAGAGTGCTCGGTGAGCAGACCTGTAGTCCGTGTAGTTATATACAAGTATATATTAAGCTCTCGTCGAGCGTTATCTACATGGTACAAGCATCGTACAGTGAACAGAGAGGTGATAGAGCGGGCTGACAGATGAACCATCAATATCCCGATGACCCGCTACAATAATGCACACCTACCATTGGAACACCTAGTCCTCAACCATCGTCATATCCGTATCAAGTGATAAAGTACACTCAACAGCCTCCCTGCTTTGCAACTGATACGGCATGGCACCATATTGTCATTTTCTCAAGGTAAAACGGGTCAATGAAAAATACAATCAAACAGTATTTTCCCTGCACTGCTGTGGCAGAAAGAAATGTTGCAGTACCATAGTCCCTGAAAGTCGCTCCATCAACCAAGAATCACAATCCAGGGAGAGCATCGAGGTTCATTCTCCAAAAAAAAAGATCGAAGTCCATAATCGGATTTTGGATTTTACGGTTTTCGGGCTTTGGTTATGGACATCGAATTTTTAATTTTTATTTCGGAGCATTATTCTGGATGCTCTCTCTGGATTGTGAATCTTGGTTTATATGGAGTGACTTTCAGGGGCTATGGTACTGCAAGCTTACTTTCCGCCACAGCAGTGGAGGGAGAATACTGCTGTTTGACTGTTTTTTTCATTGACTCGTTCTACCTTGAGGAAATGATAACATGGTGTCATGGCGTATCAGTTGCAAAGCAGGGAGGCTGTTGAATGCGCTTTATGGCGTGATACGTGATACGGATATGACGATAGTTGAGTACTACTAGGTGTTCCAATGGTAGATGTGCATTACTGTAGCGGATCATCGGGGTACTGATGGTTCATCTGTCAGCCCGGTCTATCACCCTTTTCTGTTCATTGTACGATGCCTGTACCATGTGGATACACCGAGCACTATATATTGTGTTTCCTGAATCGTTGAGCGCCACAGAGTGGTACCACTGCCTAGACAATAGCTGCGGTGGTGGAGTGCTCGGTGAGCAGACTTGTAGTCCGTGTGGTTATATATACGCACCCTGTATTACGCGCGATCGGAGTATCACACACAGCTTGCAAAGATGAGTTTCGACCAAAAACATTTCGATCTCACAGCTGTAGTGTATTTTTCATTTTTTTGTAATATATATACTAAGCCCCCGTTGAGGGTTGTACAGTGAACAGAAAGGTGATAGAGCGGGCTAACAAATGAACCATCCATATCCCGATGGCCCGCTACAGTAATGCACACCTACCATTGGAACACCTAATAGTACTCAACCATCGTCGTATCCGTATCACGTCATAAAGCACATTTAACATTGTTCGTGTGAGTAAACCAAACTCGACTTTAAAATGTTGACGGCTGAACGAACCCCTCTCGCGATAAAAATGAAGGCAAGAACCGCGGGAGGAAAGGTGGAGAAAAATCTTCTTCTGTGTTTGCGTTCCCCCTGTGTGACCCCGGCTGGTGCGTCAAAACATCTGGCGCCCAGAATAAATGGGACGAAAACACACACACACACAGTAACTCGTCCGCGACTTGTGGCTGGCAACTGTTTTTTATACCATTATTATTATGCTTGCCATCCGACAATGTGCAGCATGAGCTTCAACGTTGATCACTCAAAACATTCCGGAAGGAGAAAACCACGGAAACAAAGGAACCCAACGCACAAAGTCCAACTACCTTCTATGTCTACTTCCCGCTAAGCTATATCTACAATACTCCACGTGTTGTTCTTGCTCCCTCCTTCTTCTCAACATGTACTCTTTACGTTCTATTATTAAATCCTAAGCCGCTTCCAAGCTCCATCCCCACGCCATGGGTGTGGGTCTGTCATCCCCCCCCCCGCCTGCTCCTTCTCGCTTCCTGGCGGTCCCTGAGGGAGTTTGAAGCGCGACACCCTCCTCGAAATAACCATTGACGCCATCTGTGCAGGAGCTGTACAACAACCAGGACGCGACGATGTCCGACTTCGACGAAGAGGGTCTGTCCGTGGCCGTCTTATTTACTTCGGAAGACTTCGCGAGAGGGAGCATGACCTCGTACCTCGTCAGAGGAATGGTAAGGGGGTAGTAGTGTCGGTAAGCAACTAAAATAAGAAGCTTTCGGGAAATGTTTTTTGAGTGATCGCCGTTGAAGATAACATAAGAAGCTTTCGGGAAATGGTTTTTGAGCGATCGGCGTTGAAGATCATGCTGCACATTGTCGGAGGGCAAGCATCATAATAATGCATTTAATCAAGTTTGTTTTGGGTTGCTTATTATAAGCATGATCAAAGCAACAAATGTAGTACTTTATTTGCTTGTTTTAGCTGTATGAATTTTGGTATAGTATGCTGAAAGCCGTGAGAAATACGTGTATGGGTTTGAGCATGCCCATTGTAAACTCTATACAAACAAAAAGTGTACCTGGTATATATGTGTTTTGGTGTACACATAATCGTATGGGCTTTAGTACGGCCATGCTGAAATAGTTAAATGTATATAGTTTTTAGAATGCACACACTAAACACCACTAAAGGCGCAACTACAGTAAGTTGCTTAACCAAGCAACTTTTCACCAAACAAGCAAGCTGCGTATATTCCGAACGCGCATTTTTACAGATGCATTCCTCTTTCAAGATATAGATCAATGACTCCCATTTAATTATTTGAAATACGTTAGCTGTGACTCCCAACCTATAGTCTAACCCTACTTTGAAGTTACATAACTTCAAGGCAGGAAGCGTGAACTTTCTTACCTTGTCAGGGGAGGGTTGAGTGTTTTTAGTCTTATTGGATCGATAGCAAGTGGTTGTGGTTTGCTCAATGCCGTCTCCTATTACGGGGGACCATAGTAAACAGGACCAAACATTGTTAGCAAAAATAGGGTAATATATTTGGTAGGTTTTTTGTCAGTACCTTAGGTCCTGTGTACGATGGTCCACCGTAATAAAAGGAAAACGTACTAACAAATCATCATGCTTTAGTATATCGTCTCCTTCAAACATCAAAAATATTTAATTACTTTCACCCCCCTCCTTTATATTTGAAGGAGACTATCGTCTCCCCCAAACATAAAAAATAAATATTGTAATACAGGGGGGGGGGATTTGTTGTTGTGTTCTGTTGAAAAATTGATTTGTTTTTTTAACTTTTGTTGTTTTTGTCTTGTTTTCGTCTTGTTTTTGTCTTGTTTTTTTGTTTTCCAGGCATACGCGACGGTGAAGTACGAAAGCTTTACACCGGAGGTGTCGAGCATCCACGCCATGCTAACCGTCAACGGCAAGGTACGGTGTAACAAATTTCATCGGCGATATAGAAACCACAGCAGTAGACTGGCCTCCACTACTTCCATGGAAGCTTCAACTACTTCCATGGAAGCTTCCACCACTTCCATGGAAGCTTCCACAGCTTCCATGGAAACTTTTACTACTTCCATGGAAGCTTCCACTTCTTCCACCACTTCCATGGAAGCTTCCACTACTTCCGTTACTTCCATGGAAGCTTCCACTTCTTCCATGGAAGCTTCCACTTCTTCCACCACTTCCATGGAAGCTTCCATTACTTCCGTTACTTCCATGGAAGCTTCCACCACTTCCATGGAAGCTTCCACTTCTTCCACCACTTCCATGGAAGCTTCCACTTCTTCCACCACTCCCATGGAAGCTTCCACTGCTTCCGCTACTTCCATGGAAGCTTCATTCACTTCCATGGGAGCTTCCACCACTTCCATCGAAACTTCCATCGCTTCCATGGAAGTTTCCATGGCAGAGCATGGAAGCTTCCACTACTTTCATGGAAGCTTCCACAAACTTCCACCAGAAAGGCAAATCACGTACAAGATCCATCACTTCCATGGAAGTGCATGGAAGCTTCCACTACTGCCATGGAAGCTTCCATCAACCTCTACATGAAAAGCAAACCACGTTCAAGATCCCTACTGCTGTCGGCCTATCAACCGGGAGGGGAAGTGTCGTTCCGCCTGCGTGCCTCGGTTATACTCGCGGCGGGAGCTATGGACGCGAGAAGCTTGAAGCCCTCAAGCGTGATCGTCATGTCGTTTGCCCCTTGTCTTCGATCCTAAACGTCCATCCGTCGGTAGGATCCATCACTATCGTACAAGTATTTGCGTCTATCTGTCGGCAGGATCTAGAACAATCGTACAAGTAAACACGTCCATCCATGCGTCGGTAGGATCCATCACTATCGTACAAGTATTCGTGTCTATCTGTCGGTAGGATCCGCTACTACCGTGCAAGTATTCACGTCCATCCGTCGGTAGGATCCGCTACTGTCGTACAAGTATTCACGTTCATCCGTCGGTAGGATCCGCTACTATCGTACAAGTACTCACGCATATCCGTCAGTAGGATCCATCACTATCGTACAAGTATTCACGTCCATCCGTCGGTAGATATATTACTACCGTACAAGTGCTCACGTCCATCCGTCGGTAGGATCTAACATTATCGTCGGTAGGATATAACACTATCGCACAAGCATTCACTTTCATCCGTCGGTAGGATCCACCACTATCGTGCAAGTATTCACGTCTGTCCGTCGGTAGGATCCATCACTATCGTAGAAGTATTCACGTCCATCCGTCGGTAGGATCCGCTACTGTCGTACAAGTATTCGCGTTCATCCGTCGGTAGGATCCGCTACTATCGTACAAGTATTCACGCATATCCGTCGGTAGGATCCATCACTATCGTACAAGTATTCACGTCCATCCGTCGGTAGGATATACTACTACCGTACAAGTGCTCACGTCCATCCGTCGGTTGGATCTAACATTATCGTCGGTAGGATATAACACTATCGTACAAGCATTCACGTTCATCCGTCGGTAGGATCCACCACTATCGTGCAAGTATTCACGTCCGTCCGTCGGTAGGATTCATCACTATCGTAGAAGTATTCACGTCCATCCGTCGGTAGTATCTAACATTATCGTACGAGTAAACACGTCCATCCATCCGTCGGTAGGATCTTACACTATCGTACAAGTATTCACGTCCATCCGTCGGTAGGATCCGCTACTGTCATACAAGTATTCACGTCCACCCGTCGGTAAGATCCACCACTATCATACAAGTATTCACGTCCATCCGTTGGTAGGATCCACCACTACCATACAGTTATTCACGTCCATCCGTCGGTAGGACCCACCACTTTCGTACAAGTATTCACGTCCATCCACCACTTTCGTACAAGTATTCACGTCCATCCGTCGGTAGGACCCACCACCATTGTACAAGTATTCACGTCCATCCGTCGGTAGGACCCACCACCATTGTACAAAAATTCACGCCCATCCGCCGGTAGGATCCACCACTATCGTACAAGTATTCACGTCTGACCGTCGGGCCCCTATCGTACAAGTATTCACGTTCATACTTCGGCAGGACCCCACCACTATCGTACAAGTATAGGATCCATCACGATCGTACAACAAGTATCCACGTCCATCCGTCGGTAGGATCAAACACTATCGTACAAGTAAACACGTCCATCCATGCGTCGATAAGATCCATCACTATCGTAGAAGTATTCACGTCCGTTCGTCGGTAGGATCTAACACTATCGTACTAGTATTCACGTCCATCCGTCGGTAGGATCCACCACTATCGTACAAGTATTCGCGTCCATCCGTCGGTAGGATCCACCACTATCGTGCGAGTATTCACGTCTATCCGTCGGTACCACTATCATCGTACAAGTATTCACGTCCATCCATCGGTAGTACCCCACCCCTATCATAAGTATTCGTGTCCATCCGTCGGTAGGATCCACCACTATCGTGCAAGTATTCACGTCTATCCGTCGGTACCACTATCGTACAAGTATTCACGTCCATCCATCGGTAGTACCCCACCACTATCGTGCAAGTATTCACGTCCATCCGTCGGTAGGATCCACCACTATCATACAAGTATTCACGTCCATCCGTTTGTAGGATCCACCACTATCTTACAAGTATTCGCGTCCATCCGTCGGTAGGACCCACAACTTTCGCCCAAGTATAAAATTCGCCGATGTTGAACAAAACCGAACCCCCTTTGACCATTACCCAAATGTGTTGTTGTAAAGCCAGCTCTCTTGCGGGTGTAACTTAACCGTTTTTTCAGGTATGAACGGCAAACTTACATTCGGAGGAGGGCTAGCTTTACAACAACACATTTCTCCGAAATAATAAGTATTCACGTCCATCCGTCGGTAGGGTCCCCACCACTATCGTACAAGTATTCACGTCCATCCGTCGGTAGGATCAGTTTGTTTTTAATGCGGCCTGTACTGCTGCAGTTCAAAACTATTGGCGGCTTTTTATTTGTCAAGCGTGAAATTTCAGTCAGAAGAATCGATTATTTTGCCGCGTTTTGTATATGTTTTTGCCCGACTATAATTATACTTCGAGTACTCTATATAACTGGTTGGTATAGTACGCAGTTCAACCAGGAGTCTCGATTGTTTTGCTGTGTTTTGTATATATGTTTTTACCCGACTATAATTATACTTCGAGTACTGTATACCTGGTTGGTATCTTATTATATAAAAGCTGCTATTCTGTCCGTCTGTCTGTCTGTCTGTCTGTCTGTCTGTCTGTCCGTCTGTCTGTCTGTACTTGAGTAGCGCTGTCCAGAGCGATTCAGTCCCACCTTGCCCCATGGGTAGGGAGGCTGGGTGCCACAACCCGCAGAA
>JBBMKB010096973.1:0-10716 GCA_037833945.1 Alaria marginata | reverse complement strand
TCTGTCTGTCTGTCTGTCTGTCTGTCTGTCTGTCTGTCTGTCTGTCTGTCTGTCTGTCTGTCTGTCTGTCTGTCAGGCTGGCTGTCTGTCTGTCTGGCTGTCTGGCTGTCTGACTGTCTAGCTGTCTTTCTGTCTGTCCGCCTATGGGTATGTATATGGGCATGTCTGGCTGGCTGGCTGGCTGTCGGTCGGTCTCTCTGTCGGTCGGGCGGTCGGTCGGTCGATCCGTCGGTCGGTCTGTCGGTCCGTCGGTACGTTGGCATGTCTGTCTGTGTGTATGTCTGTATGTCTGTCAAAGGGTGATACGAAACAAACAAGTTGGACGCCGTGCCTACTTTTGCCAGTTCCCAACGTGTTCGTACAGATTTAGCTTGCTGTAGACGGCATCACCAGCAGCATTGCGCGTCGTGTAGTATAGATCACCTTTCGCGTACTTACAAATGGCTCATTTTCCTGAAATCTAGCCCGTGGTCTCAAATCTATGGTATAATGTCGCCGGGACTGGTTTGCAGAGCTTTCCTGTGCGCAATTATATTACGGCCGCTGGTCGGACTCTTTGTTTATCCACCCCCTCTTTATTCGAAACCCGAAACTGGTATGAACGGGATAGGCGAGGTAGGTTTTATTTCGAGGGGACATGTTATCTTATCTTGTATCCCCCTTGTTTTTCTACATAAGTGGAAGATTGTTGATCGTAGGTCGCTCTGGGTTCGGCAAGAAGAGGTTGAGTGTCAAGGTTCTCCCACCACGAAAGGCTGCCGGTTGCCGGTCAACCCGGCGTGTAATTTCGTACGCCATGCGCTATTGTGAGGGAGATCGGCTATGGCCATGTCAACCATGAACCCTTATAGGGACCCATGTATATATAAAACGCGATAACGTATGCGAGAAGTACGGCTTGTATATGTACATATTCGTATATGGCAGCCAGCGTTGTGGCCAGATCAAATCTCTGTACATCGGACAGATCAAATCTCTGTACAGATCACACATATCATTTTCATGGATCTGTATAATCTGTACACGTTTCCACGGCGTTGCTGGGTTAAGGAATTGACATTTTGTACCGGAAGCACTGCGAGGAGTTGAACAACCCGCTCGCTGCATGACACTACTCGTACTGCAGACCGCTCACCCTAGAATTGTTGGTGAGAACGCACCTTGTGGTTTTTCTGTCGCTGTACGTAGGTCTCAAAAGGGTTGAGTGGTAAGTACCTTGGTAGTTTTTATTGGATACCAGGCAGGTGTGTATTTTGCTGAGGATGTGTGCAACAGATTTAGCATTTTTTACAAACACACCAGCTGCGAGTTCGACCGACTGAGTGCAATAGTCGACACCCAGCTTTTGCAAGGTGCTTGATACGTCGGCCGCTTTATAATTCCGTCGAATTCGCCTTCTGTCGGCCTTGCTTGGAACACTTGCTAACTTGTCCCAGTTTTACTCCAGAAACCGTGCGCGTTGTTGCAACCAGACCAACCGCGGCGCCCTACCCCCCACCCCACCCCGTTGCGGCGGCGGCGATTGCGTGAACTTTTTTCAACTCTTGATGACTCGCGCGCGAAAATAACCGGACCCCACAGGCGCTGCGGCACAGCCTCTTCCTACGGGAACCGGTTCACCCCCGACCGCTCCGAAGACGACGATTGCAGCTGGAGCAGCAGGAGCGGCGGCGGCGGCGGCGTCAGCGGCGTCATCGGCAGCAGCAGCGGCGGCGGCGGCAGCGGCAGGAGGTCGCCCAGCATACCCTGGCGAAGCGGAGCACATGAACACGGACCCCAACCATGACAGAAAAGGTGTCGCCCCTGCCTACGGTAGATACCCACCTCTAACCGTACCTCTAGCTCGAGTGTCGAGCCATGAAGACCCGCGGAACCCCCGAGTGTTAAGCCTCGAGGACCCGCGGAACCCCCGCCCTATCGCCCCACCGCGGGGAAGCGACGGCCACGAGGACCCTCGCAGTGCCCACCCCAGCGCTGCTGCCTGGGAGCGCCCCCCCCCCCCGCAGAACCAGCGCGTCGCTGAACGTTCTTTACCTCGCGCAGAATTCGCCGAAGCTTACCCCCACCCCCAGCAGCAGCAGCAACGGCAGCAGTCGTGGCCTTCGAGGGGTGATAATGGAGCCAACCCCCCTGCTTCGAGGTACATGGAGGAAGGCGACCATGATTCTTACGGTGGCCCACCGCGGCAGCAGCAGCAGCAGTTGCAGCCGCATCAGCAGCAGCAGTATCAGCAGCAGCAGCAGCAGCAGCGGCAGTGGCAGCGCCGGGAATCCCACGACGACGGCGAGGAAGCGGCTTGGGAGCAGCCGGGAAGAGACCACTACCCGCCCGCGCGCCGCGCCCCGGCGGGGCGTCCGGAGCAGCACCCGGCGTACATGCAGCAAGGTCAGTCGTCGAGGTGGCAGGACGAGGCTGAACCTCATGGGGGTCCTCGCGGCGGTTATAGTGGGGCCGTCGACGGCGCCGGCGTCGTTGGTCAGCGTCGGATGCCAAACCGTGGCCCTCCGAGGGGCTATGCCGACATGCCACCTCAGCAAGAGCTTCGCGGCGATGGGTCCTACGACGACGGCGACTTCGACGACGATGTGCCGGGGGGGAAGAGGCGAAGGCCTCTTCCCCCGCACCCCGCCGGTAGCGGCAGCACCCGCGGTGCGCCACCTCCCGGTACTCGCGCCGCCTGGGCGGAGGATGCGGGATACGCGTTGCCCCCAGCGGCGTCCATCAGGGGGGAAGACTTCGAGAAGGAGGTGGTGAAGGCGGCCGCGCTGCTGGTGGCGGAGCGAGAAATTAGGAACCGCGAAGAGGCGCGCAAGGGAGAGACGCGGGACTGGCCCGAGGAGGCCGCCCCGTCCCGGCGGTACGAGGAGCGGAAGGCTATGCCCAGGGCGCATGGGGATCCGGAGTCGCACGGCGCTCCACCGCACGTTGGCTCGGTGCATGGCGCCGCCCCGGTGCACAGCAGCGCCGAAGGCCATAGGCGCCCCCTCTCGGTGGAGGGGGCGGAGAGGCGCGGGCAGCGGAACGGGGACAGTCGCGAGCGCCTGGAGCGGGATGCCCGCAGTAGCGGTCGTGGAGGCGGTAGCGGCCGCGGCGGTGGCGGCGGCCGTGGCGGTAGCAGCGGCCGTGGCAGTAGCGGTGGCGCGGCTGATCGAAGCAGCTGGAAAGACAGCGCCGCTGACGAAACCTGGAGCGGCAACAAGAGGGCTCGCGGCGACGGCAGCCCCGCCGGCAGCAGGGCGGGGGGCGGCCGGGCTGAGGACAGGCAGATCAAGGGCAGGGGCGAAGGTAAGGGTGAAGGTCGGCGGGCCTCGGACGAAAAGCGCTCTGTGGACGAGCTCAAGACCAAGCCGACGCGGCGGGCAGAGAGCAGAGAGAGGCACCTCGCCGACAGCAGAGGAGAGAGGCACCGCGACGACAGCAAGGGTAAGTACAGGGACGAAACCCGAGCGAAGGGGGACGGCCGCCCTCTTTCAGGCGGCGGCAGCAAGGATAAGGAGCGGCACCCCGCGTCCACGCGCGATTCTCAAGCGCCGACCTCGTGGGAACGCAATGGTAAGCGTGCGGACTTCCAAGCGGAGGACGGGAGGCGGGCGTGGCATGCCGGCGCCGGCGGCGACGCTGATAGCGCCCGGGATGGTGGACACAACGCTGCGAACTTCAAGAGCCGGGATATGGGCTCGGGGGACACCGGGTATTTCGTGCACGTCGGAGGCATTTCGTTTTCGACTACTTTTACGACGCTGGCGAAGCGGTTCGCGGCTTTCGGCGACGTGAACGGGTTCAAGGTCATCTTCAACCAGATCACCTGTCGCTCCGCCGACACCGACGGTGGCAAACACGATCGGAGGTACGAAGGGAGAGGGGCCAAGGAGGAGGCGAACAAAGCCGCGGTGGTGACGGCTAGCACTGGCTTTGCCTTCATCAGCTTCGAAGACGAGCGTGGCATGGACAAGGCGATCGCAGGCATGAACGATCAGAAGCTGGACGGCCATGTACTGAAAGTGAGGACACAAGCAGACCAGATACAATGACGCTAGCCGGCATAGCGCTAGCCGGCTTAACGCCAGCCGGCTTACACCGCACACGCGCGTGGTCTGCGACAAGCTTGTCGGTGTTTGTGCCGTGGAGCGATAGGGCAGATACGTGTACCGATTGGGCCTCTGATGCTTTTGCGAACAATTGAAGAAAAAAAAATTCCAAGAGTGCGTCGCCGTTTTCCGCCCTCGAAGACGTCGTTAACCCTTGAAGAATTGCACCCACGTTCTGAAGAGAAACTGCTTGAAATTATAAATTAGCCTATAATCATGTTGGCAGCGGTAAATGGATTAACCCGTTTTTATTTTTATGCGCCTCTGCTTGTGGCGCGCGCGGGCCGATTGGCGTCCTGTAGGCCCAAGGGCAGCAGTGACGAGGAAAGCCCCTCGATTTTAGCCAGTCGAGGGTGACCGTTTATCGCGCATCCGGGCACCGGCCGCGGATCTGACCTCCGCTTGTGCATGCGGCGGTGTCGTTCCTCATTCTGGTCGAGATGCGAGTTGTCCGGGGCTGATGAATGTTCGGGCTACACTTGGTTATTATTGGTGCCTGTATTTTCAGAAGGCAGCCGAACACACTTTGCCGCGAACGCGAAAACAGCCCCTCTCTCCCGGCCCTCTCGCTGCCGTTCGAAACCTCGCGTTTCCCTATTTTTCGATGTATGCAGGTGAGCCGCGGGCGAATGCCCGGAAAGTTTTCGGTCCAGCACTACCGACCTTACCCAGAACTGGCCTCCCCAAGTAACTTCTCTGGAAACAGTAAGCCTGCAAGCAAGTGGTCGGCGCCCAAAGGACGAGCAGAGTACGAGCCGTATCAGCCGTATCACAAGCAGCAGCACACGGAGCTCGACCGTTATGGACCCGGCAAGGGAGATCGAGACCGGCGCCCGGCTCCTGTTAGCCCTGCAGCCTCGGCCGCGGCTGCTTCGATAGTCGCCGCCGCTGCGTCCTCGTCGTCCTCGTCGGCTCTGGCTAGCTCTCGCCGCGCTGGAGGTGGTGCTGCCGCCGCCAATGCCGCGGAGAAGTCGAAGGAGACCGATCGCCGCGACGATGCTAACGGTAAGCGTAGAGTTGGAAATTAACAAAACAACGGGGTTGACTTAATTATTTATTTTTTGGTGGGTCTGGTGATAAAGAATTCGTGATGATTTGATTATGAAAAAGTAATCGTGATGAGATCAGGAGTGGTTTTTGTCGATTGATACATGATTATTTTATTGTTTATAGAGAAATGGAAGGCGTTTTGATACCGGGATAAATGTTTTTGTAACACCCACGACACACCTCGACACAGCACACACTAGCACACAAATTTGTGACCCAAAATGTGGTTGGCCGTGGCAAGGGACAGAGGTTGAAGGCGATGTCGAAAAAACACGAAATAAACTACAT
The DNA here is from genome assembly GCA_037833945.1 of Alaria marginata. NCBI lineage: Eukaryota > Phaeophyceae > Laminariales > Alariaceae > Alaria > Alaria marginata. The sequence goes on along the minus strand of JBBMKB010096973.1, from coordinate 5,290 downwards.
ATTATACAAGCGGGCTGACGCCCGCCTGCGGCTCCGCGCATGCCGGTAGTGGCCGAGAAATTACTGTAGTATCATATGCCGTAAATGTCACAGAGTACTGCCAAGAGCACCAAACCAGATTGTCTTTGAGCGAAGAGAAACAAACTCAATGAACAAATAAAAAATGTCATGTATGTGTCAAGCGTCAAGCACAATTCATTACCTGGTATGTAGTTGACCACTCGGAAGCAACGCCATGCAAGGGAGCCGGCCCAACTATGGCTCGAATACTATCGCCAGCTGTCGCTCTCATCCAGTTCCCTAGTTTGCTGTTTCCCCCTCTCACGTCTCTCAGCAGCAGCAGCAGCAGCAGCAGTACTCAATATCATAGCATGCTACGCTCGTTCGTAAACGGACCCAGAACGATTCCGGTTGTACGAGTACATGCATGCAATCAAGCACCAACAAAGAACAGCAACCAGCAAACCACTAACGGCAGCAGCAGCAGCAGTATGGGTGTCATAACCACACTCTCGAGGCTCAGCAACGCAAATATATCGCAGCCTGACGAATCTTCTTTTGAGACCCAAATATCATGTTACAGTGATATTATAGCATGGCGGTACCATCGAAGGGGGTAGGGGCGGGGAGACCGGAACAAAAAAAATATGATTCGCCCCGCCCCAAAAAAGCGAGTGCAGCGCGCCCCACCGCGACCCGGCAAGAGCACGGCCGAAGCCGCCCCCAGCGCAGTCAATACAGTGGCGGTTGGTGAGCACGGTGAGGGAGTTTCGCGCCGAGGTGAGAGCCTCATCGAAATTTAGCACGGCAAACGCAAACAATACGTCTAAAAAAAGCTCAGGAGCGCTCAGGGCACACCGCCAACATTAACGTATTTGTAAGTATTCATGCGTTAAAATATACCGGTATGTATTAACAACTTGAAAAAAAAGTTGAAAAAAAGAAATGAATATATTAAGAAGAAAATACCTGAACACGAAATAATTAGAAATTGCAAGAAAACAACCTCTGGCTGAACACCCCACACACACATATCACGTCCTTGAAGTCGATAAAAGAGTGCATCCTTGAGTAAAAAAAACAAGGTTCATGACAACAGGTCGCAATTGACGCTCAGCGCCCGGATCCGTGGCACGCGCGGCCCATGAGCCGATTCCTGGTTTTTGGGGTAAGCTTCGCCAGCAACCCCCATCGGCACTCGGCGGGGGGGGGGGATAGAGGGAGGTCTAGAACGGCCAGTTTCGTGTTCGGCAACCTTCGTACAGCTGCACAGACCTGCCACGACGTTTCCGGTAGCTTTGTGGACGTGTACCACTGCTCCCCATCCCTGGTGTCCACGACAACGAGTAGGACGGTCTCCACTGTTCCTGCTATGATGACGGAGGCTTACGGCAGTGCCGTGGCGCTATATATAGCACGAAGCAAAATACATTATTTTTAAGAACATAATAAACGAAAATCACCAAGGTTGGGTTGATTGAATAGTCATGATTATTTTTTTTAAGCATTACGAGAGATAATAGGCCAAGTTGATGTGATTATTATTATTTTTAAAATAGAAATAATCATGACTAAAAATCATTAATAAAGTTGTTTTTTTGTTGATTCCCATCACTAGGTAAGCGTGGCCGCCGTACCTCTGACGGTGGCGGTGGCGTAAAGACGGAGAAGGCCGGTGGAGGCGGTGGTGACAGCAGGGACAGCAGCGGCAAAATTTCGGCGAAAATCAAGAAGGAATTGCAAGAAGCCGCCCGGTCGCCCGCGGTCGCCGCGGCTACTAGCCTTCGCTCACCACGGACAGTAATACGTCCCGGCTCCAGGGTGACGTCGACTCTGAACCGTACTGATTCCAAGACTAAATGAACTGAGCAACACTTGACGGAGATGGCCTGCCATGTCCACAGGAAGACAGATGCGATTCACTTGCTGCGCAGAATGAAGAAACAGCAGCTGCAGCAGTTGGCTGAGGCAGAAATGGAGGAGCAGATGATTGCAGCCAGGCGGACAAGGTGATGAGACAAGAGTTGGGGTGAGAGGAGCTGAATGGTTGGGAAGGACCCGAAGGACCCACCACTCACTGCTGAACAGTCTTCCTGTCCCTGATAGGCGGAGGATGTGGCGAAGGAGCGGAAGCAGGGCTGTGGAGCGAAGATCGAGGCGGCAGTCGTGTGTGCCGTGAGCATGTTGCGCTTCAAGTGGCTCACGGACGGACTACTCAGGACTAAGACTTTCGTATTGACCCGCTCGCACGTGCCCGTTTTTCCAGGTGCTGGATAAACCAAATCAATCAACTGTGGAAAGTGTGGTCGATTTTCCGGGTTCCAAACCGCTCGCTCGCTCGTTCGGTGGACGTGGAAAGGAACCGTTTTTCGACGGGGCTTCCGTTTTTGTTTTTCCCTCCGATGATTGTTGTTTTTCCCGTTTTTTTGCTCTTGTTTTTGTTTCTGTTCGCTGCATGAGGATTTCCGAAGGCCGGTGTCTCTTTTTTTTTTGCTTTGGTTTTTTGGGTGGCCGTCGACTGACAATATTAGGATATATATTCGTACGTAACGTCCGCGGATAAGACATGTGGCGGTACGGTTTAGCTTAGATTGCTGGTGGCGGCGGGGGGGCGCGGGCGCGTTTTTGAAGAAAAAAACGTGGTGCTGCCATGGTTGGTGCCATGGTTGGTCGCACCAACCACACGGACGGGTGACGAGAGGAGGGCGGGGGGGGAGGCGCGGGCGTCCATCACATTCGTCATTTCAGTGTGATCTCTGTCAAATGGGTGATTATATTTGGGCGGGGCGGGGGTGTGAGCGCGGACATTCCTCGTGTTATTTTCAGCTTACTTGGCCGTTTGGAGTCCAATTAAATGGCACGACGCTACATATGATACAATAATGCTACACTTGGCGGGGAGACGAGGCGCAACGGCTCGACGATCGAGCAGCTACAATTCTGTAGCTGCTGCTGCTGCCTCGAAGTATACACGTATACTAACTAAAAAAAAATCGCGCGTGTGAGTCGCCGGAAGGGAAGAGATCGATGTGGATCGCCAACATTTATCATAATGCGAGCATCGGCGGTACGATGGCTCCCGGGAGTGGGATTTCCACGCACGAACGCGGCTGGCCACTTTTGAAATACAAGGGTCGATGCATTTTTGATCTATCAATAGGAACCTCTGGCAAGTATCCTACGACTGGGCACGTAAAGTTGCACAGGTCTGCCCACGCAGCGGGGAGACGGGACGAGAGTACAAGACCTACCGAAAGGACATCGCGGCAGCTTATTTTCTTCGCAGTGGCGGTGGCGGAGTTGGGGTGGATGAGCTCGGCACAGGCGGGTGGACGGCGGGTGAATTCTTGCTGCTCATCCTCCAACTGTGTATGGTACGACCGACGATGTTTCTTCAGGAACCCGAGGCGCTTCCGCCGACTCTTCTGGGTGCTCTCCAGTAGTAGCTTGGAGTCAAAAGTAGCAACCGTTTGCGGGAAGGTGGCAATAATATTTTTCGCCAGATTCCTTTCTTATCGGTGTGTTGTTACTTACTTATTTTGTTTGACGCTACGCGTATCCCCCGTGCTGCGTTCTGGGCCATGTTCTGTGTAGAGTGTGGTGGTCTCTCGTCATTACCTCGGGTACTACTGTAGTACTCGTAGCGGTGATTTATTTGTCAGCAAGAATGACAGTTAAAATGTGGTCACCATCATGTGTTCTGGATACTGAATATAAAAGACAAACATCATAATAATGGCATCTAAAACTTGGTCACTAAGCGCTTGTTCTATCCTGGACACTTGATACGAAAATCACACACATGATCTATCAGGGGAATCACCGACCTATAACAATGTGCTTACTCTGCGTCCTCCTGTTTTTGGGTGTAATTTTGGGGGAAATGGAGACCATCCTGTGGGAGCCCCGAATAAATACGAAAACCACACACATGATCTATCAGGGGAATCACCGACCTATAACAATGTGCTTACACTGCGTCCTCCTGTTTTTGGGTCTAATTTGGGGGGGAATGGAGACCATCCTTTGGGAGCCCCGAATAATCAGTTATTTTTTCTTTCAGCTGACGAACAAACAACTACTACTTTAATTGTAATCTGGGGACAAGAAAACGCATCGGCTGGGCTTAGGAACCAGGCAGAAGCTCAAATTATTTTACCTGGTAATATTTTGGTGTTCTTGTGATAGCCGCCAGGCCTTAAATACATCCAGGATTCGATTTTTTTACTCTAGCGGCGAGGGGATTTTCGAGCGCCCTTTGACAGCTGATTGGGGAGTATACGTGCGTTATGCACGCGAGTTACGTTGGTTGTGTAACGATTAATGTATTGACAACATTAAATATGCAATCCTGCACTTCTTCGTCGACCGCCACAACAAAAAAACAACTCTCTAAAGAGCAAGGATGGCGAGTGAACTTCTCGGCGTGCACTAATCGGAATGCAGGACTTCACCCACGTTGGGGGGAGAAACTACTTGGAATTTGTGTAGGATGGTGTTTGGAGCTCCAAAAGGGTTTTTTCAAGGTGAACGACGACGACAGTGTCTCGAGAGACAATGCTTAAGTACGTACGTACCCGAAAAACATAGTGACAGGCCTGAAAACTTCAGTGACGACCAAACTGAGTCATATGGCCTTGTGCACATCCCTTGCGAGGCATGTCGTGCTCGACTCTATTCGATTCAGAGTACGAACCAAATCCTCGCTGGTCTGGTCAGGATTCCCCCAAAACTCTTCTGGCACGTGCTGTGCAAAAAGCGAATACACAAATGTGACGCATTGAAGCGAAGACGCCGGTTGCGCGCACGGCAGGGAACAGCAAGGGGGACGCGCCACAAACCGAACACACCGGAAATGACGACTCTTGGTAATGAAAAAAAAAGAGGATCACATCTGGCGGGAAAGTTTCGACACCTATTTGACGATGAACAACAGGATTCTATGAGTGAGTTTGATAGTAATCATGACCGCTTGTGGTGACGTGCTCGTCCTGCAGCGTTGTGTCTTCATCAATGATCAGCGCCATCCTTTCCCGCGTGCCTCGGTCCTCAACCATACCGGCAAGAGGGGTCAAGGCGCCGAACCTACGCACATAAGTGCAACGGGACACGATGACGCCTTACGCCTTAACCTCACCCCTGTTTGCATGACGGAGACGTGGAAAAATATTATTGTAGCACCGTAGACCCCCCGCTGAGCGCTCGACTCCGCGCCATGACCAAGACACCCCACCCCCTCTGCTAACTAGCACCGCCACAACCCAACCTTACGCTACCCTCACCCCCCCCT
>JBBMKB010096962.1:0-10717 GCA_037833945.1 Alaria marginata | reverse complement strand
ACTATTGTTGTTGTATCTTCGTCATTTTTGCGATTGACACACGCTGCACATTGTCGGATGGCAAACACAATAATAATTGTTGTATCATAGCCTTTAACGTGACCACGGGCTAGGTTTCAGGAAAATGAGCTATTGATGTTAATAATGTGAGAACATCATCGTCATCATTGGCATCAACCTTACCTTAACCCTTTTCACACTGCAAAAATATTCCCATACTAAATCCAAGTATTTTGTCCCCAAAAACGTGGGTCCTAAGGGGTTAATTAATCCCTGCAGATCTGCAAACACGTTTTTGGGGGTAAACTACTTGGAATTAGTATGAGATGATTGTAAAGCAGTGAAAGGGTCAAGTAAACACTGAGACCGCAGCAGCCACGTTTCGGGGACAGACTTTTGGCAGCGGCAGGCGGATTGGAAACATGTATAAACATGGAAACACTCCCCCTTCCTACATAGATGGCCGAGAATATTCCTTGTCCTTATAGATAGTCGAGAACATTCCCCGTCCTATGCATATGGATGGGTAGCTGAGAACATTCCCCTTCTCACATAGATGATCGAGGGCTTTTGCCACCAGTTATCATTTAAAAGCGGAGGAACACAAAAAACGGACGCTGACATGACATGGCCTGGCACAGCCTTCGACGAACGAAGGGAACGAAGGACACGGTTTGCGCCTTGCCTTGCCTCTCCCCCCTTAGTAGGTAATAGTGACCGACATAGCCTGACATAAGCAAAGGCGAAGTAATCGAGATGCGCCTTGCCCTGCCTTGCTTGCTTCGCCTCCCTTTGAGGTACGGCAATGGGAACCGGCGTTGCGCAGTCTAATAATGCCCGGCAATTTCCTGTACTGCTGTCCACACGGTACAACGGTACTTAGTGGTACAACGGCACTATGATACTATTACGGGGGACCATAGTAAATAGGATCAAATATTGTTAGTAAAAATAGGTAAGTATATAGGTTTTTGTGTCTAACGTAGGTCCTATTTACTATGGTCAAACGTAATAGAGCTTCAATAGGTGTGTCCATGCGCTTAACCACGTCACCAGCGACTTGCACGGGCTCTTGAGTCGAAAAATACATACTACTCTATCATATCATAGACCAAAAAGAAAAAAGATAACAAGATGATAAGAGGCAGGATGCGCCGTACAAACAAAAAATCAAAATGTAGAATATGCACGGAAGTCTCTTCCGTGGAGCGAGCAAACACCAAACCACAACAAGGTGCGACACCCTTATCTACGTTAAGACTAGAAACTGCAGACTATGCATGCAACACCACGAAGAAAAAGCACATCCAATTCAACCCAGATGTACCACTTCAACAACCGAGCGAGTGGGCGAGCGCAAGCCCAGCCGCCGACAGCCAGCAGGCATGCGGAAAGTGGTGGGGAGAGGGGTTATATGGGATACGGGATAGTTATGGATGGGGATCGTTCATTAACGATAACGTTACCGTTGAACGCGACTAAAGCTGAGGGAACGGGATCGTTCCGCACATCGGGCAGATCGGATACCATACCATACCATACCATACCATGAACTGGGGTATCGTGCAGCAGCAGCAGTAACGGGACATGTTTCGAACGACCACTCGCAGCTTGCAGACATCCAAGAGCAGGAGTCATGTTCTCATGGCGGCATGACCGCGTCGTCTTCATAATTGTCGCGGGCCGCCATACCTCATATATTGCTCATTGCTCATGCAGTATACCAATTGCCTCACGATGAATCGCCATCTACCAGAGAGTACCCAGGCAGTAGTTGCCTCTACTTGCGGGTCTACGCCAGACTCCGCCCGACCTCCAATAATTTCTGTCATTCCTTCTTTCACTCTTAAATATCGCATATATAATAGCTTCATTCGAAGAGCCATGAATCAGGCAACAAGAAAGTGTGAATGTTTAAGGCGCAGCATACTTCGACGGAAATATCACGTTGGTGAGACGGTGGGCAACATCAACACCACCATTTACTGTACTGTAGAAACACTCGCGACGTGTACCAGAAATAAAACGACCCGTAATCATGTAACTTTACATGGTGCTGTGCAAAGATGGGGAATGACGGCAGTTTAGCCTGTGACGTGACGGCAATATGGCAGTTTATCGCGTGACGTGACGGCAATCTACACGTAACTACGACCAGAGGTAGGTTTTAGTGCGGATACCGCGGCCGTACGCTGTGACGGCTACTCGTTTTTTTGGTGACGTGCCGTCATTCCCCATCTTTGGTGCTGTGTGCTGTTGCGCAAAAAAACAATTAAAAACCGCGCCCCGTGCGGGCCCGGCGGACGGAACGCGCATGTTTGTCGTGGTGGTATGGTTATGGCGGCTGGTGGAGCATTGAAAAAACAACACAAAACACAAAGGGCGTTCGTTTGTGATGGAGCAATGGAACAGGCAAGCGCGCCGGCTGGTATAGTCCATCCACTATTCATAACAGGAAATAACCGGTGGAATTAACAGTACCGAGGTGTTAGGGTGCAAAATACTTGGAATTAGTGGGGAATCAGTTTAAAGTAGTGAAAGGGGTAGCATGGTATATAGCGGCAAGCACCAGCTGGCCGGCACCGATTCTAAAGATTGGATAAGGTCGTGAACTCTAAACTTTGGGTCAAACCAACAACACACGTACGACATTTTTTCGCACATGATGCACAGCATCTACAGCAGTTTACTTCTGTACAGAGTATTCACGATATAGGATCATATCGTATACCAGGTATATTATATCATACAATACGAAGCAGAGGGAAGCCGAGAGCCGAGTTGCTTACGTACGTGAGCGTTTTACAGGTCGTCACAAGGGGAACACACAGGTTGCAGACGAAGAGCTGTAACAACCTCGAAAGTCGAGCGTTGCCCCAGACAAACATATTCATACCACCGTACACTACGACACTCGTGATACACCGGTACTCGTATTAAATAGTACAGCAGGATCAGCACTGCTGTACCTGTACCAGGAATAAGGCAAAGGGCCGCGAGTGATATTTACCAGGTATTCAATGAAATACCAGGTACCTGGTACCTGGCTGGTATAATACTTATACGAGGACCGAGGCAAAGGGTCAACGAGGTACTGCTGCTGTTGGTACACTGGAGAATTAAGATAGGTCCAGGTTCCGGGTGACAAACGATACTCATCAGCTGAAAATGCGTGTGGACAGACTCGATGATATTACACGAGTACCATGGTATCGGTAAATCACAGACGGTACTGCTGCTGTACTTACACGGCTTCGTTTTCTGAGCACTCCACATTCCACATGCTACCTGGTATTCTACAATACGTGGAGAGGCTTTCGCAGGAGCTGTCTGGACTCTGGATCTGGACCGAGAGTCAGACCAATCAATACCAAATACGCCCGATAGACGAGTCTGGGAGCAGGCAGACGACGCAGTCTAACCTCGCAAATACAAGAGTGCTGGGGGGCTGCCTGCCTAGCAGCTCGTAGCAGGGCTCTGGCTGGAAGCATCTTTCGTCAACGGGGTATCAGTGAAGTCTCTTGATATCATATCGTACACAAAAACGCTGTCAACGATAGCACGCGCTTTGATGTACTACTAATACTGCTGCTGTAGGCGCGCCCGGAAAAACTTTGTTCTCGTACGTACGCTTTACGTGTGCATAGAAAATTTTCTGCTGTGCTGCTGTTGCACAGTTGCCAGGTGAAAAGGTGCCTTGTGCATTGCGTGCAGGAGTGCACGAGAACAGCAGTAGGGATATCATCGGGATATGATTGGCTAAAAGAAGGAGTGCATACGTACTCGGTAGTACTCGGGCACCAGGCGGGCACAAAAGCTGGGAATATTGGGCATTCTTGAAATACACCATTACGTAGGTAAATATATAAGGCCCGTTTGAATATTATTTTCAAACAAAACGGACAAAACGGATCTTATGTTTCCGGACACAAGTGCAAATGCCTGGCTGCCTAATATATCTACCGGCACGAGGGTCTCTGGAAAATGAAAGTAAACGCGGATTAGGATAATAGGCCGGTTAAAGATGCTGCCCACGATGGTGGGGCTGGATGGGTGGTGGGGCGATAGGACGATCGCCAAATTGAGCCAGGGATGAACTCGAGTATCGACTCCAACCATCAGCAGGCAGGGGATGATACGGAGATGCTTCCGAGTATCATACAGCGGGACCTGCTATCGTACGTAATGCTATATTCGAACGCGTACTATACCAGCTACAGACTGCTGGTACGAACGATACCAATGCTATTTTGGTAAAGCAAAAGGCAAGATCATCGGACTTGCACCGATAAACGCCCTCAACAAAGAGACAAAAAAAAAAGGCAGGAACGTTCCAATAGATGGCAACTCGGCCCCACTCACCACCGCGGTAGGCGCGTTGTCTTTTCGCGTCGTCACCCCCGAGTAGGACTGCACCGGGCTCCTTGCGGGGGAGCGGTCCTTCGCCACGGCATCCGAGCGTCCGTGTAGCGCACCCGATGGAGACTGGAACGAGAAAGCAGTCTGGAATGCTGGAAGGTCATGGTCGTCGGCCGTCACAAATGCGCCCACGATAGCGCACGGCAAGAAAAGGAGAACTAAGATAAACAACATCTCCCTCGCGATCCCGGCGAGCTCGGCTGGACTATCCCTCCCCTCTGGTAGTAGTCGCCCTCTCCGAGCAGCCTGTCCCGGCCTGGTACTCCGCCCAAGCGAGCTGTAGCTTCAAAGGTCCTCTTGTCCGGCGGATTAAGTTTGGCCACGTCGATTCGCCAAAAATTCAATGCGACTCGTACGAATAGGTAGACTCGCAGCAACAGCGTCGCTGGCACTCGAGCAACCCCGGAAGAGCGAGCGAAGCGCTGGCAGGGAGAAGGTCTCCCTCGTTCGTTCGCGGTAATGAGATGGGGCTGAGCAGGGTTAGCTGCTATCGGTGATACGATGTTCACAGCTTATAACAGATGGGGTTTGATGACTGAGTTGCGGTCGCGGCAGGGGATCATCCTTCAGGTTTTTTGCCCGTGACCCCTTTTAGGATTACGCCTTCGACGTTCACGACGTCATTTATGCGGCGTAATAGAAAATGAACCGAACAGCGAGCAGGCACATGAAACGCTTGTCGTATCCGGAGTTGGAAGTTGGAAGTCGAAACGGAACAACCGTGGGGAAGCGAGCAACGATAGGCCGGAAGAGCATGCCTGCCTGTGTGCCTGTGGCTCCTGCACTTGCTGGACAGAACTCGCGCGACACGAGGGTAGGCATAAAGATGGTATCGCGCAACGTCTTCTACTGGCGCGAGTGATTCCTTTGCTATGATCCGTGCGCCAAAAGAGTCTTGCGTAGTCGTTTCATTTCGTTCAAGTTTGTTTCCTGGTGATGGTGACGTCGTTCATTTGCTTAGAATGGAAGCTTCAAGGTTAACGTTGAGTTAGTTCCAAAGCGAATCTCTCCCCTTCCATCCTCAGTTTCTACAGCAGTTATTTTGTATGATATCGTAGTTTATTTATTATTAATTAATACTCTCCAATCAAGTAAGTGCCGGTAATTACTGCTGTACTGCTGCTGCTATGATACGCATACCACCCGTGACAATCGGCACTATCGTACTGTACCGTATTGATGATCAGTAGTACTTGTAGTGGTAATATAACATGACTGTTTCTCACCGGTCCCGTGCGCGAATCATACCCTCAAGATACAACGATACCTTCAAGGCTGTTCGAGGCATGACATATATGTGTTCTGTTTCAAGGCGCCAGCCCCAGGCAACTCATGATAATAATATGATATTGCGTCCATGTTGGGCAAAAAATTAAAGAAAGTAGTTACCCCCCCCCCCCCCGAACGAAAACACTACTACGTATTATTATGTGTGTGCGAGAAATCTGTCGCGAGATTTGGATATCATACCGAACTATACAGCCTCCACCCCTCCCAACATTGGGTAGCTGGAGAGAGACCGCAGAGCTAGCGCTATTCGTTGCCTTCTAAATCAAGATAGAGCTACGACAACATAATAATATACGTTTCGAGGCTATTAATAGTGTTCAACCTTGCGGTGAGACACGTATGAATATTATAGGAAGACCTACATATTTAGATTAGTCTAGAGCAGTAGCTGCAGCAGCTCGGAAGAAATGATGAGTGGTCGTGTGTTTCACGGAATATATTTTTTAATACTCGTATATTTTAATAGTAGTCGTGTGTCTATCGTGTAGTCGTGCATGCAACCAAACCAACGAATCTATCTCCCCACCAACGTTTAGAGTGCGGCCTGTCCGTACGACCACGCCTTCTCTGCATTGTGTATGCCGCTCGAGAATGTTGTGCACAAAAGTGTTTGATTATTTTTCGTGGTATACTTGGTATACTGGAATCCAGTAGTATCAGACTTTGGACAGGATCATGTTGGTGCTTCGGTGATTTTTTCAACCAAAATAGGAAAACTGCAGCGAGTGCATAGTCACCACTTTTTACTTGAACCGGCGTGGATAACGGTAGAAGCAATTACGCTCGGAATGCGGCATCGCTACACAGGCAGTGTAAGTACGAGCCTACTAAAAAAATGCCGTGCGAAGTATGTTGGGTTTCTCATCCGACATCGTCCTGTTGTTATCGGTTCCTCGGAAGAAACAGCGCCCAACCTGCCCACCCAGAAGAGGGAGGTCGGCGACAATCGCACCCGGCGTCCGTCCCACATTTTTTCGTGGTCATTCAGTATCCTCAGCGTCTTCGTGGATTCGACTGTGCGTGGGGTATTACCACAGCAGCAGTGGACCGCAGCACGCTTTCTTTGGTGGATCGATTTGGCCCTCAGGCATCGCAAACCCCGTGTACTCAAGTGCAGCCGCAAGGGCAGCCGCAAGGGCAGCCGCAAGGGCAGCCGCAAGGGCAGCCGCAAGCGCAGGCGCAAACGCAGATGCAAACGCATTTTTCCACCCCATAGGCAAGAGCCGTGAGTATCTCACAGTGCGCACATCAGCGCCATCCTCTGCCTGCCACCGATTTCGCAGTCGAGACAGGCAGGCCTATATAATTGGACATATTTTCTCTTTGAAGTCCCAAACGGGTTAATATTGTCGCACCACCGTAAAGTAAAGCGATCTCGTAGTCACACGGGCGCTACGCCTCGACCACAACCGAACCAGGCAAAACGATATCGTACGTATCCATATCATACTTCGAACGACACACCACCCCCAAATGAACACTTGGCACCCGCTAATAGCTTTTCAAGACGCAAAAATAACAATCATTGTCCTCGCGACACCTCCCACCACGAACCAACGTTTCACCAGCAATCCTCCCGGAACCCCCCCAGTCGAAAGACAACCGAGCTCTTTCAAAACCGCGAGCGAAAACAAAAACAAACAGATCAAACAAAAATCAAACCCATACCAAACCCAAACCCCTACCCCCAACCCCAATCCGAACCCAAAACTTTGCACCCTAAGGTTACTAGTATCACGGGTCGTCGAGCCGCCCCAGCTCCTACCACCACACCGAACTCCTCGCTATCTTCACAGCTTTTTCTTGATCGCCGTATTGCAAATCAACCAATCACAGCTCATCTTCCCGCAACGAATTGGTCTCCTCCCCCTCCCCCGCCTCTCCATCTGCTTCAACTCCCTCCTCTACCTCAGCCTCTTCCCCTTCCGCGGCCGGGGACGCATCGTCACCGTCCCCGCTCGCCTCCTCCGTGGAGTTGTCAACCTTGGCTGGCTTTTCCTTCTTGGGCACGGGTTTCTTGGAGAGTTTAGTGATGAGGCTTTTGAGGGACTTGAGCGCCGGTTCGACATCCGTCGACTTGAACACGGGGGTTTCGTGCGGCGCAACCAGGTTTTGTTCGGCTTCCTTATCGGACATCCATTTTTCCGCGCTGCGGGAGTTGCAGTGGTGCATCGGTGGCATAGGGGCGGTAGGCGCATGGGGGGGAAGGGGCACGGTTATGTTTATCACGCGAGGGGCTCACCGCTCAATTAAGCGTCTACAGGGTCGTTTCAACCACCAACGAACACGAGGAAAATATCATCCTATTAACCGTTGTGGGGGTCATTTCTCATTTATATAGACCAAAAAGACGAGAAGTGCGATTTTACCGAAGGTCTAGGAAGAGTGTGCAACAGTATATACGAGTGTCGGCATGCTGTGCGCGTACCGTATAACAGGTAGCTCATAACATTGCGCTTTGGGCACACACCCTACCCAGCAGTCCGGGCTGCTTCGTGTTGCCGATTATGTAACCGTCACTTATGTAACCGTCACTTTTTTTCGGCATGCTTCCCTCTATGCGACAATCGATAATGAAGTCCCAACGTGGTTACTTATTAAATGGTATAATAGTATTTAGACCGTCGGGAGACGAACAAACGCGGCCACACGGGTTTCCTTTGTCAGTCTTCCACCACTAGTATATAGGACTAAGTAAGGGAATGGGCATTTGGGAGTTGGTCAGGGCGTGGTTTCAGCATCAAGAGAAGGGACACTTCGAATTAAAAAAAATCCCACCCCTAACCTTATCCCTAACCCTTATCCCTAACCCTACGTCTATCCATAAGAACAACGTCTAGAAGAATTCGGGCGGAAAAAAACATAAAAAATGATCGGCTATATAAAAACCATAGAATACGAACTACAGTACGGTATATAGGAACCGTACGTTTACTATTTTCCACTCTGAATCCTAGCAGTATACCGGTAGGCTGAAACGATCATAGTAGGGGTTCAGGCCGACGAAGGCTACTGAAACTACTCGGAGTTCAGATATTAACAGGCTGCCCTAGGCTGTATGACAGACAACGGCTACTGAAACTAGTCGGAGTTCAGACGTGGAGCTATTAATAGGCCGTGTGGATGTAACCCCTTTAGTCTGTAATCCGTTTGGGACTGCATTCACGCACAAACCACATGGAGTTAAAAGCTAGATTACTTTGGCAGCTGCAGTATATACCAAGCACAATAGTACTACAGCAGTACGACTATACAAGGGTTAACCTTCACAAACGAAACCAATATTCCGTGGACAACCTGCTTGAAATTAGAGCACTTTTATCTTGGCAAGTGTAATCGCGCACCTGTTTTCTGGACAATCTACTTGAAAATAGAGTGCGATTACTCGTGCAATGGTCAATGGGCTAAGTCAACCCCTTCAGAACTGCTTTGGGGGACAAACTATCAGGGATTAGTGTGGGATATATCGTGCAGCAGTCAAGGGGTTACGTCAATCCCTTTAAAACTAACTGCACCCGCGTTTTCGGGGGCAAACTACTTGAAAATAGTGTGGCCAAACTCGTGCAGTATATGGCCAAGGGGTTAAGTTAAGTCAACCGTTTAGAACCGCGCCCGTGTTTTTGGACAGAGTACTATTAATAGTGCTACTTGGGACTAGTGTGGGGTGACCTGTGCCGTAGTAAAAGGAATAATCGTAACTAAAGTTAACTCCGTTAAAACTGGACCCGCGTTTTCGGGAACAGACTGCTTGGAGTAGTGTGGTACTTGGAAGTAGTGTGGGGTCAGTTTTTCAGTATTGAGCAGTGTGAATAGTACAAGGGTTAAGCACCTGTCGATCTTCTCAATCGCGTCCTGTCGTTCTTGCTCTGTGATGTGGGTCTTGGTCTTCTCCCACTTCTCCACTGATTCCCTCACCTAAAGAGGGGTGGGAAAACAAACAAGGGGGAACAGCAGCAGTACGTTAGGGAACAGCAGCAGTACGTTAGGAAACAGCAGCAGTACGTTAGGAAACAGCAGCAGTACGTTAAAGTGCTGGTGTATACCTGGTTTACCACTCTGGGTAATAACATAGAGGTATACACTCTGTTCTCTAATCCAATTATTTCAAATACGTCAGCTGTGAATTCGACTGTTCATAGTTGAGTGGTCGATACTCCGTAAAACACACACACACACCTCAGCTGTGACACCGAGGATTTCGTCGAAAGCCATTTTTCCAAGCTTTGTGCGATATATATGATATATAGATGATCTATAGATGATCTATAGATGATACTCCGATCACGCGTGCTACGGGGTGTGTATGGCACACCCTTATTATAAATCGTCCTTGTTACTGTAGTTCTTCTTAGTCCTAATTAGTCTTCGTCGAGGGTATAGCTCAGTGACAGGGTGGCTGGATCACGCGCGGGCTGTGTTTAGTGGCACCATCATGCATGCGCGGGCGACGAGCGGCGATTGCTCCGTGCACCGCGAATCGACTGCGGTTGAGTCGGGTCGGGTCGGGTCGGGTCGGGTCGGGTCGGGTCGGGTCGGGTCGGGTCGGGTCGGGTCGGGTCGGGCCGGGCCGGGTCGGGTCGGATTACTGGCGGCGCGTACCTTCGACGTGAATTCTCGCCCTCGCGCCAGCTCCGCCGGTCTTGCCACCAGCTCGGAGAGACGGAAGAAGATCACCTCGGCAATCTGCACGGGGCGCACAAGAGCGTAAAAGCACAAGAGCGTCAAGAAGCATCCGTCGAGTTTACCAAAACGGAAGAAAGCATGCAACTTATCGTGTATGATACCGACACACCTTAATGGGGCTATTGAGTGTTTGTAAGCCCACCGGCTCGCTAAGCAAAGATACGAGGAAGTATACAGCAGATATGTGAACTATAATATTCATTTTTTTTCAGATAGTCTTCCTTCCAGAGTTGCTGGAGTTCGTCTTGCGACAATCCACTAGATTATCGAGATGAAATAATGTGAGAACTACATCAACAACAACCCCCCCCATTCGCCCTTTCAC
>JBBMKB010096951.1:0-10718 GCA_037833945.1 Alaria marginata | reverse complement strand
CCGAGGGATTCGAACCCGCAACCTAGCCTTCAGAAGGTTTACGAGGTTACCAACTGAGCCACTGGGGACGCCAGCTTGTTTGTTTTAAGTGCTGGCCCATGAGTCGCTCATGGGTCGCCCATGGGTCGCCCATGACTTGATAGTGTTGGCGCATGGGTGGCGCATGGGTCGGAGGCTCGTGGCTCAACCATGGGTCACCCATGGGTCTCCAATGGGTCTCTCATGGGTCTCCCATGGACCGCCCATGGGTCTCCCATGGGAATTCGATGAGGCTTGAGAAAATGACAAGTCATGTAAAACGCCACACGGCAAAAACTATGTAACGTTTGTTCTGTACCCACGCTGGCTGCACATCTCGAAATTGTACAAACCCCCTTGCAATGGAAGGGTCGCTTCGACGCATGCTCTGGTGGCGTGTGCACCGAATATTTATGAGCCTCCTCACTTGAGGAGGGGCTCTAATTATCACCCAAAAAAGCCTGTAAAGAGAAAAAGAGTACGCTGAACCCGCTGAATAACCCCACGGCCTATGAAAATGTATATTAACGAATGGTTTTGATGAACACACACGGTACTCCAGCCTTACTGGGGAGTTCTTCGATTGTTCAGCCCCGTCAGGCAGAAACGTGTTGACCTAAACGTATTACCCCTGCCGCAGCAGGCATCTGGCGCAGTGTGCATGGCCCCTACACAACTCACCTGGGCTTATTTTCTGCCTCAGCATGCACACTAGGTGGTCCGCTGTTCCTGCTCCTATCCGCTTGCTGCGGGTACAGAAACAAAAACGGGCGACAGTCCTGGAGGTTAACGAGGGCATGCGCACCTACATGACCAAGGTCTGCTATAGATATTGAGGCGTCTCAATCCCCGCCTGCCGGTATGCAGTTACAGTAGTATTTTAAACAGAACTTTCCACGCACATGCATTTAGGCCTGCGTGGGAAATCGTCGCATCCTTCCGCGAGGCAGGCGTCCCGAGAAAAACGGGTTCAAGTCCGCCAATATACAGTAGCCGACCTATGCTACAGTAGGGGTGCACCTCGTTTTCTGATGCTCCCCTATTGAGTAGCTCTACGCTTCACCTATAAGCTGACTTTGAGAAAAAGTGCGTGCTTGACCCGATGAACAAACCCATGGCCTGGGTATTTCACCCTTTGAGAACTGCACTCCAGTTACGTGGATAAAACGCTTGGAATTAGACTAGGAAGGTTCTAGGAGTTGGAAAAGAGCTAAGGAATACCAGATATCAAAACATTTAAAAACGCAGATGGGATTGCAATGATATTGGCTAGCTCCTTCGTCGAGGAGCCCGTCAATTTCAACCCACCAATCAGAAATAGAGTTGGCCAAAAAATGTCACTCCCATCGTAGCACGCTTCCGCGCAGCTGTATCCGGACTTCTACCGTTTCACGAGCATACAATACTGTTAGAAAGGCAGGTACCAGACGCATGCTACGATAGACTAGGTATTACTTACTATTAGTATACAGTAGAACTTTTCGGACAAACCATTTTCTGAATGTCG
The DNA here is from genome assembly GCA_037833945.1 of Alaria marginata. Lineage (NCBI taxonomy): Eukaryota > Phaeophyceae > Laminariales > Alariaceae > Alaria > Alaria marginata. The sequence continues at coordinate 9,193 of JBBMKB010096951.1, read as the reverse complement.
GGGCTCCTTAACCCAAAGTCGTCGGAATGACATTCTTGTTTTGCCAAAATAAATGTTTTTTATACCAAGGTCACGAGCTTGTCCATCGGGTTGCACTTTCAATTCTCGCTCAAAATCAGTTGTAAGGTGAGGTATAGAGCTCCTCAAGTGAGGAGCGTAAGGGAAAAAAGCGGTGCACGTCTAGCATATGTCCCAAATCCCTGCCAAATTCGCAGAGATTAAACACGTGTTCCTTGGAGCCCTCACCTCGTGCCTACACGAATAAATGCACGCAGACACCAGAAATGTCCGACGTCTCAGAGGTCTCTCCCTCTCGCGCGCTCCTACAGCTAGCTAGCATTACGATAGAGCATCAACGCGAGCTGCGATAGGGTTAGCACCTTTTGGCCAAACTATTCCTGGCTGACGAAGCTTCTCAACTGAGGAACTACAGTACCCAATCTCGTTGGAATACCACTATTATTGGTGTTTCACAGTGAGATTTGTTGTGTGCCTAGGCCGTGGGACTGTTAATCGGGCTGCACTTCTAGGTTTTTCTCGAAGTCAGGTTTTGGCAAGTGAAGAGCCCCAGAAAAAGTGGGTCGACCCCTACCGTAGCATACGCCTACGCCTTCGTTCGCTTGATCGCCTACAGTACGGGCCCGCAAACAAGAACCACACAATCTGACCAAGGCTTGAAACCTTACTGTGACACGAACCTTAAGCAACCTTGAGCATACGGTATGCTAATATACACCCACCTGGTAGGGTTTGGTGCAGCGCCCACCGCTGACACGAGCTATTAATCCGATTTTATTCGCGTCCCCCAAACAGTAAGGCTAACGTTCCTATTGGATCGTTTCTCTCTCGTGGGCATATTATCTGTGCCTAAGCCGTGGGGGTGGAAATCGGGGCGCACTTTCCTTTTTTCTCAAAACCAGATTGTGGGTGGGGTATAGAGTTCCTCAAGTCGGGAAGGAGCCTCCCTCAGACAAAAAAATGTCGCACGCCGATCGTAGCACGCGTTCGCTGTCACCACAAAACTCAAAGGTTCCATCCATCTCCCCCTCTCAAGCTCCAAACCAGAGCCACCCCACGGAAGGGGTGCAGCAGAAGTTTCTGAGGTCCCCACATGAGGAGCTCAATATCTCACCCGAAACATGACTTCGAAGAAATTCGTTCGCGTATCTCGATTTACAGTTTTTTGCGCTAGTTCTAAAACTAATACCAGGTATACTTGTAAAATGATCATGCTAACCGGTAGTGCCTCACTTGAGGAGCTCAATCGGTCAGAAACGTTCAGCCCGAAAAATGCAACCCCTTACCGTGAGATGACTCAACAGCGAATGTAGCAACTCGGTATCATAGAGAAGGTGTTTGTTCGCTTGGCCGGGATTACCTCTTGTTGGCGACGAGCTGTGGCGCCCGGGCCAACAGAAAGGTTCTTGACATGTTCCAGCAATTGAACGCCGTTGGGATGCTTAAGATAGAACTCCTGCTGCGCCATCGTCATCCGCTTCAGCCTTGGCTTGTTTGTCACTATGACTAAGATTCAAGACGCAAAGATAACAAATGGAGGCGGTGCAGGGAGGGGGGGGGGTCTTGACGACGCCTGACACTGTGACTGCGAATCACAAGGCAATATGTAGCAGAAGGGGTTATATAGAGTGGGGTTTCTTGAAATTGATTGCTACTGCGACCGTGAATAAGAGGGTAATACGAGAATGCAAACGGGGGCAGCATAGGCGGAGAGTTCTAGACACCGCCTGTCACTGCCATGAACCATCGAAAGGCGACAGACAGTAGACGGGGGGGCAATACAGAGTGCGCGACACCACATGAGGAGCTATTAATTTGGTCCAGGCCCAAATTCTTGCGTCAGTCAAGGTGTGTCCTACACAAAATTCAGCATGATGGAATGGTTTTCTCGTATTTCGTGCAAAACTCGATGCTTAAGATAGAACCCGTGCTGCACCATCGCCGTCTGCTTCAGCCTTAGCTTGTTTGTCACCATGACTAAGAATCAAAACGAAACGCGTAGCAAACAGCGGCAACAGCTGCGAGCGAAGAGGGTTTCTAGTTTGTGACGGCGCCAAACAGATAGAGGAAACTATATACCTCTAAGTATATACTGTTAATACTACTGTAGTATATCCTTCGAAGTATATATCTTGTTGTGAATATAAAATCCCGAAAAATTCGAAAAATTCGAAAAATACGCTTCCCATGTTTTTGTTCTCTCTGTGAAAATTCCAACTTTACGACAGAACGCCTCCGTTTTTCGATAAAAATTTCCGAACACAAATCCAAAATTTATATTTTTGGGAAAACAGTACGGCTTCGATAAGGATTACCCTTCCAGTCTTTGTCGCCGTCCCTAAACCTCTTTGAGTGCTGTCATCGAATACTACGCTCCATGGCCTATCAATACGTTTTGTGCTGTAGAAAATGGGCTAAACAATTACTTGGAAATAGAGTGCGGTAATTTCTGCAATAGTAGAAGAGGGAAACTCCCACAAATCGCGTGCTTAACGTCTCACAGTCTTTGTCACCGTCCCTGAACCTCTCTTGGGTGCAATCGTCAAACAAAACGCTCCATGGTCCATCCGGGTGCCGCCTGTCTTGCATCGAGCTCGCGCGGTTGTTGATGGTGCCCCAGTATCTGTTTCCGTCGTCGAACAACACCAGAACGCGTGCTCCGAACGCAGCTTCAAAATGTTCTCCTTCGCTAGGCAGGCTTTGGGGAGCGGGCAGAGCCATCGAGGAAAACAGGAGGGGGGGAGTAAGGGCGGGGGGCACCGCCTCACGTCAACCACAAAAATGACGGAATATTTCCTGATCAAAATACATTTGCCATTACTTATGCTTTCCATCTTCTGGACCAGCCGTGGCTTCAGGTGACGTCCCTTGTCTTCCACGGTACGTGCCTGCACGTTCATCGCGCAGAGGGTTCAGCGTTTCCACTGCTCCATGTGTAGCTCCCCAGCTAGAAAACGACACGAAAACACAGAAGCACAGCAAGCGCAGGCATTCCAAAGCTACTGGGAGATACCCATTCGCGGTTTTAATGGACCCTGCTAGAAATCGACAAGAAACACAGCAAGCACAGGAAATCCGGAGCTACTAGGAGACACGCACTCGCGGCTTTTCTGGGCGATGTTACGACACGGAGACGCATGCTACGTTTATCAGTATAATAACACCATTTTGTTTGTAAGGCTCCTCACTTGAAGAGCTCTATACCTCACGCAAAAACTGTTTTCGAGTAAACTGAAAGTGCAACCTGATGATCAAACCCGTGGCCCAGGTATACAAAAAAGCGTACAAGGTATTTCTAAACAATAATGACATTCCGACGTTTTGGGGTGAAGGAGCCCCGTCCTTCAGAAAAAAAAGCCCAAAAGCGCTACCTCTATCGTATCAAGCGCCCAGACGAATCACGAAATCGAAACCGCGCGAAACTAAGGTTACGGTAGGGGCGTTACCCTTACCAGGGGGAAGGGGTACCCCCATTTTCACTACAATTATAGGCCGCTCGCGCGAAAGTGGCTCTGTCTTCGCTCAAAAATGGATAAAACCGTACATGGTTGGTTCAGTGTAACAAACAATTCCACGGCGGTAGTGCACATCCCGAAATTAAAATGCACAAAAGCTTTGACAGAAGGTAGCCACTCAGGCGAGCCCTAAAACAAGGGACCCCCTCTATCGTAACCTTCGTTCCGGACAATGTCACAACATGGACGAATTGCGAAATCGATACCGCGTCCTTGCCTTTTGTTGGTGTCCTTGATGGTGGCCTGGTCGCCGCTGCCACCGCCCGTGCCATCATCGCTGATCCCATCGTCGAGATAAGACACCGCTCTCCTCGAGCCGCCGCGTCTGCCACCACTAGCGGGAGCGGCGCCAGTGCGGAAGTGACTTTCACCTTCAGCTGCACTGTCGCTGTCACTAATACGGCTATTCACCGCCGTGCTTCCGGCAAAAGGAACTGTCTCGCAGATGTAGTTATTGACCTTAGAGCTGCTGCCGCTGTTGGTGGCTCTGCCGTTACCGCCTTTGCTTCCCCCGCTGGCGTACCTATAGACCATGGGGCTGCCGTCGCCGGTAACTTTGCCATTATGTTTTTTCCCGCAACTTCTATCCGTGTTTCCATCGTCGATACTGCGCCTAGCGCTGCTATCGCCAGCGGCGGAAACGTCGCGAATACTGTCGAGCCAAGCGCCTGGTTTCTGGCAAATCCCGCTCTCGTACGCCGCGCGCCACGCGTTCCCGATGGTTCTGTCTTTTGCACCCACATCGAAACCACTGTGTGTTACGCGTGCAGAATTTCTTATGGAGAAACTTTGGTATGAAGAGTTTTCCTTTGGGGGAGGCTGGTGCAATATCACGCCGAAACATGGTGAGCATCCGAGGAGGTAGGCAAGGTGGGCGAACGGAGGGGTCGCGGTCGGTCGGTAAACGGGTGTGATAAGCGGCGGAGGTGGGGACATCGACAATCTGCAGTGAATGCACATGCTATAAAACGTTTCCAGAGTTTCAGACCAAGGCTACGGTAGGAGGGGTCACTTTCAAGGCTCGCGCTCGAGGTAGCCACCCAAATGGTTTGCAAAATTGCGCTTTTTCTGCTTTTAGTTTTCGCGACATGCACCGCTGACATGAACGTTTTCGTTCTGCTGCGCCCAAAAAATAGTTTTCGGTCCGTTTTTGAGCGAGGTACAGAGCCACTCGCACGAGTGGCCTATACTATTAACAAGTCAAAATGATAGTATCACATCCCCCCTTCTTCCGTAACGTTGGTCCTCAGTCGTTTGAGTCGTTTGAGACAGTTCCGAAACATCGATACAAATACCGGGAAAAAAATTGGCAGTGCAATGAAAAGCTATAATCCGGCTTAACGCGTGCTACGCTAGAGTAGCAATTTTAAACAAAAAACAAATCGACTGACGGGGCTCCTCCACTGAGGCACTACCCAAAACCAGGTGAATCCCATTTATGTTTGCACATTTTCGTTACGTATTCCTAGGGGATGGGATTGCTCGTCAGGTTAATATCACCACTTTGTTTATAAATCGATCTTCGGGTAAGAGGGATAGAGCTCCTCATGTGAGAGGCCTCATAAACAAATAAGTGCACCCTTACCGTAGCATGCATCAAATGTAGTAGTATTACGGAGATATGTTGTTAGTAGGGTCAAATACACAACAAGAAAGGGGAAAAAAACAGCGCCCCTGCTAGTTGTTTTAGCTTAATAAACTTCGATAATATGTGTTGCCTGTTACCTGGTCTGCACACTACAGAGCCCGACGCGAACACAGTCGTCACAGAGGAGAGGTCGACTGAAAACTGGACATGGTTTCCTTTTTATGTATGATTTCGTCACGCTAACAATTATGTTTCCTTGTGTTTCGGGATCTCCGTAATAGTGTGGGAACGGATTAAGTCAGTAATCTCGACCTTCGAGGGAGTCAATACAAGAAGACCTATGATACCTGCTGCCACGAGAAGGATAACGTTGCAAAGCTGTGGCATATCTGTCACTGGGGCGTGAACCTACGGCCTTTGTGACCGACTCAAAAATAGTTGGTTATAGGGCCATGGCCTGTATGGAGCTCATTCAGACAGTAGTAGAAATATTTGGGGGGCGGGGATGAAGTTCAATGGATTCGCACTACAGACATTTACTATTTTCCATGTTCGAAGGAGACGATATGCCACGTAATGTAGCGCTTACAACAGTGGGCTCAAAAAGGAAAATCCAAGCCACCGCGGCCCCGGTCGCCGCAAATAGGTTTACAGCACAGGCCTACGACTAAGAAAATACCAGTGCTGTTCACGGGTCATGACCCGGCCAGCGGGTCGTGTCGGGATGTTTTCAAAAATTCGCGGGTCGAGTCGGGTCGCGTCTGGAGGTGTTCGAAACCCCACGCGTAGGACCGGGTCGGGCCAGGGGGTTTTCAAATATCACAGGTCGGGTAGGGTCGGGTCAGCTTGACCCGATCCGACCTCCGAGAAGTGATTCGAACCGTAAAAAGCCCTAGAAAGAACCAAACGTGTTTGGCTCACGTGTTGGAAGACACTAATAAATCTAGATTAAGCGATCGTCCTCGGCAGCGGGCGTTTACTCAATCCAATATGCTATCAACTCCCTCGTCATAATTAGATATCTATATTATAATAGGGCTTTTCTTCGAGAGTAACGAGCACAATCGGGGGGAAACATGTGAACATGTTTATTTAATATATAATCTCAGCAAAAATAAACTTTAAAAGTAGGGGGAAAGAGTTTCCTGGATACGGACACAAGCCTATCCCTTGCGGCCTGCAACCGACGCATTCTATGGTAAGGATTCAACCAGATTTTCTGTGGTTTTTCGCTTGAGGAGCTCCATGCCTCACCCAAAACCTGACTTACAGAAAAAACATACGTTCAACCCGGCGAGCAATCGCATGGCCTAATTATGGAACGAACACTACGAATGCTGTTCAATAGTGTTAACAAAAGCGGCATTCCAACGATATTGGGGAGTTCCTCGGTTGAGGAGCCCGGTCAATTAGAAAACAAACGGCCAGTGCGTATTTTACCCAAATCGCAGCACGCATCGGCCACCCGACAGGCTCACTCGGTAATGTGTCCATTGTTTTCTGGGTAATGTATCCAAGCGCTACAAGCGCGATTCTTGGCTCCTCCGTCGTGATTTCTCCAGGGGTAGGACTAGATCAGTTAAAAAGCCTCCGTCAATCAGAAATATGTTGGCCAAAAAAAGTGCTACCCCTATCGTAGAACGTGTCGGAAGGCTCTGTAGAACGTCCGACGAGACATAACACAAACCGGATGACGACAGAGGCGCTAAACTCCCACCTTTACCGCTGCCCCCTTGCTAGCCATATATACCTTGTACTAAAGATAGAAGAATGGAAGTAGTGAGGATTTTCAGCCCGTGTGCACGCGGTGGAAATCCGTGTGCACGACCCTACGCAACATCCACTCAAATCGAGTTCCCTCTATGAACTCTAGACGACTTGACGTGAAAGCGGTGAGAGCATCGTTTCCCCATATTGCTCGTCAATCCGACCCTGGACTCTTCGCTATCGGTTCAGTGTGTGTCGTGCAATATGAATGTTAGCTCGGCGACAGGTATACAGACAGACAAGCAGATGTCAGAGTTGGAAAAAAAAAATAATAACGAGACCCTTAAACTTTTGTTTTCAATCTTTTACCCTACTTTTTTCCGTGTACTGCGGTGTGTATAACCCGATTACGAAGAAATTTATTTGAATCCTCGATCATTCCGCTACCTCCGGTTCAAAATCCTCTTTTCTTGCAGTTATTTTGAAATATTAGGGCCTTTTTAAGAGGTCAAAAGACAATAAGTGGGCTTTTATTCGAGCGTCATGAGCACAAGGAGAATAATCTGGCTTTTCTTCGAGCATACCGAGCATAAATAGGGGGAAACATGTGTTTAAATCGCTCTTTTCCAAGCAAAAACAGAAAAAGTAGGGGACAGGAGTGTACTAGATACAAGCCTACCCTTTGCGGTCTTGTTATAAGTTGTGAGGCTTACCCTAGGCTTGGAAATCGATCGGTATTTTACCCTGTCATATAGCTCATTATGTACAATGTTCACATTTGACGTCGTCGAGGTCACGCGTTCGAATCACGCTTGGTTCGAACGTTTCTGCTAGCCCACTAGGCAACACCTTCACAATCTGCGACCACCCGACGGACTCACCGCATACTCGATAGCGCATCCAAGGCCTACAAGCGCGTGTCTTGACTCCTCTGTCATGAGAGTCTCCAGGGATGCGGCTAGATCCTTGTCCGTCTGTAAGCACTCCAGGAGACCCCCGTACTCCTTCAGGGTGTCGCGCACACGACCGAATCCTTTAGCTTCGGTGGGAGAGAGAAACGAGGCAGGAATCCGGGTGTTTGCGAGCTACCAACTTTCGTTGGGTAGGAGTTGGGTAGGGAAATATATGACAGTTGTATCGAACCCGTCGAGTGTCACAATCCAAAGGCCAACTCAACCCACCAAAAATCAGCGATAAATTAGGTTAGAAATACGTTTTCCTGACATTTTTTTATTTTGTAACCAAATTTTCTCGTGTGTTGGTTGGCCTTGGGTTATGGCATTCGTCGGTTTCAACACTATTTTTACATTTTTCCAAACCCAAAAGAGTTTGGAAATCGCAAACACCCTGTTACCGCAACGTGGTGAGGCGTGCTACGTTAGTGGCAGCACGTTTAGGTCATTTTCTTTCTGACTGACGGGGAGGAACTACCCAATATAATTGGACGGCAGTTCGTGCTATTAATATTATTGTTACAATAATATTCGTAAAACACTTACGTACTGTAGGTCATGTGATACAGTCATGAAAGTATTCATCAGGGTACTCGTTCATTTTCTCTCCATGCCAGTTTTGGACAACGTATAGGGATCCCTAACCCCTATAGAACTGTGCCTACGTTTTCGGGGACGAACTACTTGAAATCAGTGTGAGACCATTTTTGCAGTGGTAAAAGGGTTAAATGAGCAACCAACGCAGGCTACGATAGGAGCACGTAGAGCCTACTTTTCCTGGGGCTCATTGCTTCAGGAGCTCTACACCCCGCCCAAAAATTGATTTTGAAGAAAAAGTAAAGTGCAACCCGATCATCAATCCCATGGCCAACGAAAACAACGGAAAAAAGCACAGTGGTATTCCGACGATATTGGGTAGTTTTGTTTGTTAAGGAGCCCAAAAGTGCAAAACCTCCATCGTAGCACATGTCAGCCTCCGAAAAATCAGTTTCACCCCTACCGCACTGCTAGTAGCATGCGTCTGGTGCACTCTACAAGATATGTGCTACGATAGAGGCATGATAGCACTTTCGGGCCGTGTTTTTTTGTGGTTGGCGGGGCTTCTCAAGTAAAATATGTAGAGGGGGTAATGCAATTAATTAAATATAATTATGGAACAATTACGTTTGCTGGTTGAATTTTGTTTTTGGCATACTGCAAGCCGTCTCAGTTGGTCAGACTTCAAAGGGGTAAACATATGGACATGTCGTCTCGGTTTGGGGGTCTCTCGCTGTATTATATTGTGTCGTAACGGTGCATATTCGTGCGGCAGGCAAAAGCCCACCACCAGTAAAAACCAGGGCTGTTCACGGGTCAGGACCCGACGCGGGTCGGGTCAAGGGGGTTTCAAAATGTCGCGGGTCGGGTCGGGT
>JBBMKB010096950.1:0-22756 GCA_037833945.1 Alaria marginata | reverse complement strand
ACACTAAAACCTAGTAGTTACGCGTATATTGCCGTCACGTCACACGATAAACTGCCATATTGCCGTCACGTCACATGATAAAATGCCGTCATTCCCCATCTTTGTCTACAATGGACTCCAGAAGTTGGCGAAAGACACGTCACGCAGTTGTAATGCATGAGTGAGTGCTTTCGGGACGGTGCTGGAAAAATTCAATGGAGTTTATATAGACCAGGAGGCTTGCTTACCAGATACCAGGTACAATTATTGCGCTACTCGTAGGTACTCTATATACCCAACCGTTGTCCCGTTAGCATAATGAGAGTAATGACGTACGGCGCACGCTGCTATCATGCACAGAGTCGCAAGAACTCACCGTCGGGGCAGAAAGGTCTCCGCTGAAAGACGGCAGAGACGCTTCTCCCGAGACACCCGGCAGCGAAACGTCGGGGGCAGTCACGGACACGTCTCCAGACACGTCGGGTGCGTCGACGGAAGCATCAACGTCCGGGATCTGCAGCAGCACAAGCAAACGAAACAAAAATCTTGTCAAACCCTACAGTAGAGCAGGGAGCTCAAGGCAAGACTTCCACACCGGACACAGATGATCTCAACGAAAAAGCCATAAAACAAACAAGAGCAAGCAAAAACGTGTGATGCAATCCAATCTAATTTCACCAGAAGAGCAGCACAGAACTTTGTGCACGCTCACTCGTCTACGGCAGGCAGGGCAATAAAAAAAAATGGCTACAAAATCGTAAAACAAGCAATCTAAACATCAAAATTATCGAAGCCTGAAGCACAGCATCAACATTTCCCGCTCACCTCCATCTTCCCCTTGCCCGAGCCGAACATACTGCCAAACATGCTCTTCTTCGGCTTCTTCCACTCCCCAGACGCGGACGGCATGTCCGGACCCTTCACGTCAACACCGTCAATCTTGGCACCAATACCCGCCGACAGGTCGCCGACAGCCCCCGTCACGCCCTCCACGGCGCCGGACAAAGACGGCATGGAGACGTCAACTCCTCCCGAGGGCAACGACCCGCTCGCGTCCAGGCCAGCGGAAGGCAGGTCACCAGAAATGTCTCCGCCGACAGACGGCATCTCAGGAGCCTTGCCAGTCAGGTCCACAGACGGCATGTCCACGGACCCGGACACAGACGGCATGTCCACGGAGCCGGACACAGACGGCATGTCCACGGAGCCGGACACAGACGGTATGTCCACGTCGCCAGACACAGACGGCATGTCAGGAGCCTTGCCGGACAGGTCCACAGACGGCATGCCCACGGAGCCAGACGGCACGTCCACGGATGCAGACGGCATGTCCCCACCTACTGAAGGCACAGCCACGTCAAAGTCCAAGCCGCCCACAGCCGGCGACGACACGTCCCCAGAGACATCGGGCATCGAGATGCTAGCATCCGGCACCTGTGATCGATGATTGACACAGCGGTTGACGGAGGATTTTCAAAAACGTTGAGAGGAACGTCAAGAAAGCCATTACGCAATTATTCAAAAAAGGAATACATCAAACTTAAGCGTGAGTGTCACCACAAAAAAAATACGAATAACCAGGAAATGAAGACCACCCGTACAACATCGTAAAACGTAACAAAAACCACATGGCGTGCCTTGAAAGCAACACATGATGCGGAATCACGGGCGAAACCAAAAGCGAACACCGACAAATATAGCTGGAATTCAGACGGACGGAGCTGAACACTTCATTCATCCGGGACGAAGAGAGAAAAAAGAAACGCGAATTTGCTTCCAAGTACTGGAAACACCCCTGCAGTACTACTTCGCATTACTATTAGCAGTAGAGAAAAGTTAATGGCGATTTACCTCAACGGTGGCTTTGCTGGACTTCTTCTTGAGGAGCTTGCCGAACAAGCTCTTCTTGGGCGCCTTCACGTCCACAGACGGCACGTCAGGGACAGACACGCTAGCGTCCACGTTACCCGACGGCATGTCAGGGGCAGACACGTTCACGTCCACATCTCCCGACGGCATGTCAGGAGCAGACAGGCTTACGCCGGGGACCTGGCAACAAGCATCGCGAATACGAGGTAAAGCGGGGATCAAGCAACACACAAAGGCAAGGGTTTCAACAAGTCGGCGTTATTTCCACCTGTGACCGCATCTCTCCGCGAACTTCATGGGCGAAACACACACAACTAACATACTACCATGAACACACCATTCTCACTACTGTACATGTTAAAGTCTACTTTACCCTTTTAGAGCCGCCCTCACGTTCCGGCGGCCAACCACTCAGAACTACAGTTAGATATATATGTGTCCGTACAGTGGAGTAGTAAAAGGCTTAACCGATTTGGAACTGCATCCGCGTATTCGGGAACAAACTACGATCAGGTTCCTCTAGCTGCTGACATATTATCAAGAGGGCGTATTGGAATTCGTGTAAAATAGACAGTATTGCGGACACACGTACACACACACCTTTACGTCCGGCTTGTCAGCCTTGCCCGACAGGCCAAGACCGACCGCGGTAGCACCGACAGCCGCAGTCATGCCCGCAGCCAGTCCCGCCCCGAGAGATACGCCACCGCCCTCAACATCCACGTCCGGCCCGGTCAGCTTCGCGTCGACGGACGGCAGATCGCCGGAGATCTCCCCGCCAACAGACGGCAAGTCAAGGCCACCTGAAGCAAATCAACAATAACGCGCGAAGGCGAATACACCCGGAAGAGTAACCCCTTTAGAACAGCACCAACGTTTTTAGGGACCACCTATATACTCGAAATTGGAGTGAAACCATTTTTGCAGTGTGGTAAGAAGATTCAACATCGGTAGCTCTGGCCAAAGCAAGAGCTATAAAAGTAGGTACGGGGCTATTGTTGTGGCGGCATCTCCAGCAGGCCAAGAAAAAATAAAACCGGTAAAAAAGTGCGTTCTATAAACGGATGAACAGGGACGTACATATGGTCGACCGCTTTTAACCAAAAATGCAATGAAAAAAAAAAGTGGACGATTTCGACCGTCAACTCGATGAACGCTGTCCACCTCGAAACATGCCACAGGCAACGTACAAAACCGATTTGTCAGATGCAGGCTCTCACCAGGCACGTCTAGGGACGCCGAAGCGGACGGTACGTCGACATCCACAGAGGGCATAGCACCTTCCACATCGATGTCTCCACCCAGAGCTGGCACGGATGCCGATACGTCAGGGACCTTCACCTGACGTAAAAGTTTGGGAGATAGCAGGTTGCAACCAAGAAACAAATTGCGATTATTGTCATAGTCAGGTTCTCGAAGACAATACTATTTTACGTAACATACTGAGGGTACTACCCATGCAACATGCACAAGCGGAAACCGATCAACCGACTTGCATACCCAGCAAAGCCCCACACTGCGGTGCTGCCCAATACCCCATCGGGGGCAAAAACACTACAGTATCATACGAACTAGTTATATCAAATCCTACAGACAGGGCTCACCTGAGGGAAGGACAGGTCCCCGCCGACAGACGGCAGGGATGCTTCTCCGGAGACACCGGGCAGCGACACGTCGGGGGCATCCACGGACACGTCTCCAGACACATCCGGTACGTCGACCGAAGCATCAACATCCGGGATCTGCGCATACATACAACGAAAAAAACACTCTTCAAACATTCGTTTCACCCACGAGCTTAGGCAATAGCCACACAACCAAGGCGCTAAACCAAAAAAACACACCCATACGTACACGTCCAACATCAGCCAAGGAAACTCAAGACAACGAATTAATATATACAGTAGTACAGGTAAGAGCAAAACAAATTACATGACGGGTCATCGATCGCCAACAAAAAACAAAAACGCCCGTCTAGACGCCAACGCGACTACCATTTCCTCATGAGCCCCATGATAGAGAAAAACATAGTATAGTAACATAGTATAGTGATGGTCGATGTCTCCACCCAGAGCTGGCACGGATGCCGATACGTCAGGGACCTTCACCTGGCGTAAAAGTTTGGGAGATAGCAGGTTGCAACCAAGAAACAAATTGCGATTATTGTCATTGTCAGGTTCTCGAAGACAACACTATTTTACGTAACATACTGAGGGTACTACCCATGCAACATGCGCAAGCGGAAACCGATCAACCGACTTGCATACCCAGCAAAGCCCCACACTGCGGTGCTGCCCAATACCCCATCGGGGGCAAAAACACTACAGTATCATACGAACTAGTTATATCAAATCCTACAGACAGGGCTCACCTGAGGGAAGGACAGGTCCCCGCCGACAGACGGCAGGGATGCTTCTCCGGAGACACCGGGCAGCGACACGTCGGGGGCATCCACGGACACGTCTCCAGACACATCCGGTACGTCGACCGAAGCATCAACATCCGGGATCTGCGCATACATACAACGAAAAAAACACTCTTCAAACATTCGTTTCACCCACGAGCTTAGGCAATAGCCACACAACCAAGGCGCTAAACCAAAAAAACACACCCATACGTACACGTCCAACATCAGCCAAGGAAACTCAAGACAACGAATTAATATATACAGTAGTACAGGTAAGAGCAAAACAAATTACATGACGGGTCATCGATCGCAAACAAAAAACAAAAACGCCCGTCTAGACGCCAACGCGACTACCATTTCATCATGAGCCCCATGATACAGGAAACATAGTATAGTGATGGTCCCCCTATAGTGCCGGTGGGTGCCAGCCCACAATACCGGCAGTATACCGGATACCGGCATTGGGTATATATAGAGCACATTCCAGTTGTCAACCGATTTCACAGGCGTTATACCGGCAACAGGCACTATTCAGCCCGCACGACAGGGAGACCCCCACCGTAAGTGAGGGATGATACACTCCGCTCACCTCCATCTTCCCCTTGCCCGAGCCGAAAATATTGCCGAACATGCTCTTCTTCGGCTTCTTCCACTCCCCCGACGCGGACGGCATATGCACGGCGCCGGACACAGACGGCACGGAGACGTCCACCTCTCCAGAGGGCAACGACCCGCTCGCGTCCAGGCTAGCGGAAGGCAGCTCGCCTGAAACGTCTCCGCCGATAGACGGCATGTCAGGACCCTTACCAGTCAGGTCCACAGACGGCATGTCAACAGAGCCAGACGGCATGTCCACGGCACCGGACACAGACGGCATGTCAGGAGCCTTGCCGGACAGGTCCACAGACGGCATGCCAGGAGCCTTGCCGGACAGGTCCACAGACGGCATGTCCACGGAGCCAGACGGCATGTCCACGGAGGCGGACGGCATGTCCACAGACGGCATGCCAGGAGCCTTGCCGGACAGGTCCACAGACGGCATGTCCACAGAGCCAGACGGCATGTCCACAGAGCCGGACACAGACGGCATGTCAGGAGCCTTGCCGGACAGGCCCACAGACGGCATGTCCACGGAGCCAGACGGCATGTCCACGGAGCCAGATGGCATGTCCACGGAGCCGGACACAGAAGGCATGTCCACCGAGCCAGACGGTAAGTCCGCAGCAGCGTCGAGGGCACCCCCTACGCCTGGGAACGCCACGGCAAAAGCGATCGGTTCGGTCAGGGTCGCGTTTGAGACTTCATGCGGGCGCAGAAGGTTGGCTGGCGAGGTACGAGCAGATCAATTAACGCAAACTAAAAGGACACGCAACCTGGCGAATTTCGACGAAATTCCCGATCTCATCGCCGAGGTATGATTATACTTTCGATATATAACGCACTAGTGCTCAATTTTTGGCATTCTACATGTTGTTGGGAGGAGCTATTAGCTTCAGAAGCCCGGGCCGGGGAAGATTTCACATCGATAATGGGAAAACACACGAAACGACAAAAAAAAAATTGCTTGACACTCACCGGGCAGGTCGATGGAGGCGGACGGGACAGACGCACCCACATCTACCGAAGGCACAGCGACGTCCACATCAACGCCGCCCACAGACGGTACCGACACGTCCCCGGATACCTCAGGCAGAGACCCGCTGATGTCGGGCACCGAGATGCTAGCATCGGGTACCTGAGTTTGGTGTAAGAGACGATGGCAGCAGCAACAACGAACGGCATCTAACAAGCGTTATGATTCAACAAGGACAGTACGGCAAGGGGACCAAAAGAAAATAAACATACTAACACGACAAGGCAGGTACAACTGAAGACAAGACGTTCCCTGCCATCGCCGGAACTTTAGGCGCCAAAAAAAAAAACAATACAAAAATGGCTCTCTAATATCCGTAGCGCAACGGTGCATCAACAATTAGTAGCACATAACTCACGTCAATACCAGCCTTGCTCGACTTCTTCTTGAGGAACTTGCCGAACAAGCTCTTCTTGGGCGCCTTCACGTCGACAGACGGCACGTCAGGGACAGACACGCTAGCGTCCACGTCACCCGACGGCATGTCAGGGGCAGACAGGCTCACGTCCACGTCTCCCGACGGCATGTCAGGAGCAGACAGGCTCACGTCCGGAACCTGGCAAGAACGAGCATCGCGTGTACGGGGACAAGGGTAAACGCGTGGACATGACTAAAAAAAAAAGCCGTACCCAGACGAAAAAACTAGTTAATACAAAGTCGTGAAAATAGCAAACATATTCCGCAAAATAAAAATAGATATATACCGTTCGTGTTCCGAAGTATTTTAGCACGATGACGATACGAACACAAATACTACACATACCTCTACGTCCGGCTTGTCAGCCTTGCCCGACAGGCCAAGACCGACCGCGGTAGCACCGACAGCCGCAGTCAAGCCCGCAGCCAGTCCCGCCCCGAGAGACACACCACCGCCCTCAACATCCACATCAGGCCCGGTCAGCTTCGCGTCAACAGACGGCAGATCGCCGGAGATCTCTCCGCCAACAGACGGCACGTCAGGAGTCTTGCCGGACAGGTCCACAGACGGCATGTCCACGGAGCCAGACGGCATGTCCACGGATGCAGACGGCATGCTCATGGATGCAGACGGCACGTCGACCGCCGCATCGAGGCCACCCTCTACACCTGGGAATAATCGCCAAGGCAAGTGATCGCGAACGGGTATCACACTTGTCAGATAGCGTTCTGTGCTGCAAAACTCCCCTCATTGGGTTCCGACATCAACAAAGCAACAAAGCATCATCCCCAAACTTCGCAGCCCGCGTAGTTTCGTGTGGGCCATTGCAGCAAATCGTCGTTTGTAATCGTCACGTTTCTCACCTCTCAAGTGCCACAACGGTTACACGATCGATGCCGCGTACTGTAGAGCAATAAAACGCATATCTGATGCTTCGCACTCACCGGGCACGTCGATCGAGGCGGACAGAAGAGACGCATCAATGCCTACCGAAGGCGCAGCGACGTCCACATCAGCGCTGCCCAAAGACGGCAGCGACACGTCCCCAGACACCCCAGGCATCGTCCCGGTCACCGCGGGCACCGAGACGTTAACATCGGGCACCTGTGATCAACAAAGAGGCGCCAAACCAGCAACAACGAACATGTCAGCGACCACTTACGTCGTCCAACAACGCCATGACAAATGGTACTACAGGTAAAAACAACGCCGCACTACCAAAATATTTTACCGATGCATTGAGGCAACAACAAAAGCCCACCTGCAAACAAACGGCAGGGCAAGCACTAGCTCCACGTCCTGTACCGTCAACCCCGGAAATATCACATTAAAAAACGATTATTACGACGACAATGTTGTCCACAGTTTCAAGAAAAACGCAAACACCGGAAAGCCAAAGGGTGAGCGAGTTCCCGCGGAGAATCACCAAAAACAACCGGTTGCCGTAGCAGATGATAACGGCTTACCTCCACGGTAGCCTTGCTGGATTTCTTCTTGAGGAACTTGCCGAACAAACTCTTCTTGGGCGACTTGAGGTCCGCGGAGGGCATGTCAGGGACAGACACGCTAGCGTCCACGTCACCCGACGGCATGTGAGGGGCAGACACGCTCACGTCCACATCTCCCGACGGCATGTTAGGAATAGGAAGGCTCACGTCCGGGACCTGGCAACGAGCATTGCGAACAGACGGTCAAACGGGGTTGGGTTGGATACAGGACTCGAGTGTGCCAGGTTTCAGCAAAAAGGGTTAGTTCATCACCACTGCTGTGGCGGAAGTCTCCACGGACAAAGGTAGCAAAACCCACACTCTCATATACTAGCATAACGCCACCACACAGAACCAATAAACCAAACACATACGGTACAGTTTAGCAAACGCACCTCAACGTCCGGCTTGTCAGCCTTGCCCGACAGGCCAAGACCGACCGCGGTAGCACCGACAGCCGCAGTCATGCCCGCAGCCAGTCCCGCCCCGAGAGATACGCCACCGCCCTTAACATCCACGTCTGGCCCGGTCAGCTTCACGTCACCGGACGGCAGATCGCCGGAGATTTCCCCGCCAACAGACGGCATGTCCGGAGTCTTGCCGGACAGGTCCACAGACGGCATGTCCACGGATGCATCGAGGCCACCCTCAACACCTGGTAATCCCGTGGCAAGTGATCGCGCATCAGTACGAATCAGCCACTATTTTCATTTTGTGCCGTGCATGCACAGGTTAGTTCTGGGCAACATGGGCCAATAGCTTCGACAGATACGAACGACGGCTTTTCAGCCCCCCCCCCCAAAGAAACAACTACCATTGCGAACACTACTAAAAAAGAGGGGATCGATAAAATATGTATCGACTTTCGCAGGAAACACAAGGAAGAAGAGAAAAAAATGTCAGAACTGAAATTAGTGCAGCAACACACCTTGCTTCAAAAGAATCTGGAGCCTTGGCGAAAAAAAACAAAACCTCCGTAGGTGGTGTCGCATACTACTGCACGCGCAAGAAACGAAAAAACACACGTTTCGCACTCACCGGGTACGTCGATCGAAGCGGACGGGAGAGACGCGTCCACGTCTACCGAAGGCGCATCGACATTCACATCCGCGCCGCCCACAGACGGCAGCGAAGCATCTCCAGATACCTCAGGGAGCGACCCACCGAAATCGGGCACCGAGAGGCTGGCATCCGGAATCTGGGGTTTGCGACGAGGCGCGGAGCAGGCAACAACGAAAAATGTCGGTGAATACGGTCGGCATAAAAAAAAATTGAATGGCATGTAACCGCACGGCGCTCGGAACAAACTACGCCAAGAACCACGCGTACCAAACCATGAACAATGTTTTTATGACGACTGTTCCGCCCACATATATTTAGAAAAAAATCGTCTCCCCTTGAGACTGCAAGGTGAGCGGGTCGGTCCCCTCGAAAGATACCCAAAACAAAACTACAGCAGTAGGAATGATAAATGATGACATACCTCAACGTTGGCCTTGCTCGACTTCTTCTTGAGGAACTTGCCGAACAAGCTCTTCTTGGGCGACTTCAGGTCGACAGAGGGCATGTCAGGGACAGACACGCTAGCGTCCACGTCACCCGACGGCATGTCAGGGGCAGACACGCTCACGTCCACATCTCCGGACGGCATGCCAGGGGCAGACAGGCTCACGTCCGGGACCTGGTAACAAACAACGGGCACGTGGACGCAAGGTCAAGCCAAAGCAAGGTTCGAGCAAAATGACGGCCTTCTTTGTACCTGTGACCAAAATCTCCGTGGATAAAAAAAGAAGCACGATCACTAAATATCGTAACGCCAACCCACGTGAATTGATGAAAAAATTAACACTTACGTGAACTGATGAAAACATTAACACACACGTGAACTGATGAAAACATTAACACACACGTGAACTGATGAAAACATTAACACACGCACACACACACACCTCTCCTTCCGGCTTGTCAGCCTTGCCCGACAGGCCAAGGCCGACCGCACCGACGGCCGCAGTCACGCCCGCAGCCAGTCCCGCCCCGAGAGATACGCCACCGCCCTTAACATCCACATCAGGCCCGGTCAACTTCGCGTCAACAGACGGCAGGTCGCCGGATATCTCTCCGCCAACAGACGGCATGTCCACGGAGCCAGACGGCATGTCCAAGGAGCCAGACGGCATGTCCACGGATGCAGACGGTACGTCGACCGTCGCATCGAGGCCACCCTCCACACCTGGAAACGCCGAGTCGCGTGATCGTGCATCGTAACGTGTCAGCTGCCAGCTACTGTTTTGTGCCGTGCGAGAGCAGGTTAGTTTGGAGCGAAGTGGTCGGAAAGGTTCAGCAGACACGACCGACCGTTTCGCGCCTACACCTAAATCCGTTTCAAGCGTAACGTAGCAGACGGGACAACCCTGCACTACACACACCCTCAAAATACAGTACGCGCCAGAAATTAAAAACGCTTGGGAGTTAACATTTTTTTTTAAAGCATAGCTTGAACTGTGCACGAATCATGCTAAACAAAACCGCATCTATATACTGAACTCACGTCAGGACACACTCTGCGTCACAAAAAGAAGTTGAGCTTCCAGCCTAGACTGAAATATTTTCAAGCCATATCGCGTACTGTCAAGCAATAAAAAGTATCCCTGATGCCTCGAACTCACCGGGCATGTCGATCGAGGCTGACGGGAGAGACGCGTCAACGTCTACCGACGGCGCAGCGACGTCCACATCCACGCCGCCCACAGACGGCATCGAAACGCCTCCAGAAACGTTAGGCATCGTCCCGGTCACCGCGGGTAGAGAGATGCTGGCATCCGGTACCTGGGATTGGCACAGAGGCGACGGACCCGGAACCATAAAAAAATGTCAGCGGACACTCACTACATCCGACAACAAAACAACTGGTACCGGGTAGGCAACAGCACGGCCCCAGACAAAGCGAATACAACGACACAGCCACAAACCGAGATGAAAAAACACACACACAAAGCCATGCCGAGAGGTACACGAACTATATCTAAACCGTTTGAAGTACCTACGTCACATCGAAAACAGTATTGCGGAGACGATTCCGTCCACAGTTTAAAAAACTAAAAAAACAAACAAACAAAAAACGAGAGGGTCCCCTTGAACGATCGCCCAAAAATACATAAATACTACATGAGATAATGGCTTACCTCAACGCCAGCCTTGCTGGACTTCTTCTTGAGGAGCTTGCCGAACAAGCTCTTCTTGGGCGCCTTCACGTCGACAGACGGCACGTCAGGGACAGACACGTTAGCGTCCACGTCACCCGACGGCATGTCAGGGGCAGACAGGCTCAGGTCCACACCTCCCGACGGCATGTCAGGAGTAGACAGGCTCACGTCCGGAACCTGGCAGCAACAGGCATAGTAGGCGCGAGGTCATGCGAAAGCAAGGTCTCAGCAAAAATATGGCCTTCTCGGCAAATCGTGGCCGTTTTCCAAGTGGATATAAGAACGAAGCACGATGAACAGAACACACATCATTATTAACACCATGTCAACCGATCAAAACACACACATACCTCTGCGTCCGGCTTGTCAGCCTTGCCCGACAGGCCAAGACCGGCCGCGGCAGCACCGACAGCCGCAGTCATGCCCGCAGCCAGTCCCGCCCCGAGAGATACGCGACCTCCCTCAGCATCCACGTCCGGCCCAGTCAGCTTCGCGTCAACGGACGGCAGATCGCCGGAGATCTCTCCCCCGACAGACGGCATGCCAGGAGCCTTGCCGGACAGGTCCACAGACGGCATGTCCACGGATCCAGACGGCATGTCCATGGAGCCAGACGGCATGTCCACGGAGCCAGATGGCATGTCCACGGAGCCGGACACAGACGGCATGTCGACCGATGCACCGAGGCCACCCTCTACGCCTGTGACCACCGCGGCCAGAAAAAAACGTCGGAGGACAGCAGTGATTCGCATCGGAAGTCAGCTATCAAAATCACACGTGCGAGCGCGAAGGCTGCACCATAAAAAACGGGCGCAAAGAGTTTTCACACACGAACCACCATTCCTCCCCGCTCCTAAAGCCTGTTCAGGGCGCCAACCACCCAACGGCGTGACCAACATGCGACATAAGAAATACCAGGTATGATACCACTTCGGACGGACGTAGTATAGGGGCTATTGGGATAGAAATACTCAAGACGAAACGGGCCGTACACTACACTACCGTCCGGAATGACACACGGCAGTACAAACAAAAGAGCGAGACGGCAAAACACCTCATACTTCGCACTCACCAGGCAGGTCAACAGAGGCCGAAGGGAAAGATGCGTCAGCGGCTACCGCGGGCGCAGCGACGTCCACATCCAAGCCGCCGCCCACAGACGGCACCGAAACGTCCCCAGACACCTCAGGCAGCGACCCACTGATCTTGGGCAAGTCCGGCACCTGCAATTAACACAGAGACACCACGCCAGCAACAAAGAGGGCTTGGAGTCAGCCCACGATAGGGGTGCAGCAATAAGTTCCTGAGCTCCTGACTTGAGGAGCTCAATATCTCACCCGACACATGACTTCCAAGATTCTCCTTCGCGCAACCCGATCAACATTTGTATTCGCTAGTCCTAAAACAAATGGGTTCGTAAAATAATCATACCAACCGGTAGTTCCTCGCTTCAGTAGCTCAGCCGGTCAGGACCGTTTGACCCCAAAAAGTGCAACCCCTACCGTGGGATGACTCGAAGGCGCCAAAGTCACGTCAAGTCATTAAAAAAAAAACACACCATGGAAACAACACGGCACCAGGCACAATGATGTATAGACCCACTGCTCATAGAAACAGAAAAGAAACATCCGCGAACTAGACTGGGTTTCCAGCCGGGATCGGGGAAAAGGGCAAACAAATACGAAAAAGTCAGACTGGTCCATTGCCAATCGTCAACCCCACGCGAATGTACCTTGAACTTTTTTACAAGCAGCCAATCACTCTGGCGACGTTTCCAATCCGACCACATACTTAAGGTAACCTCCGAAGAATGCGACCGAAAAGGCACCTATTAATAATAAGCAGGTCCGCTCGACGTACGAGTATCCGATAATAGGTAAACATTTTACAGCAAGTAGATGATTATGACTGACTTACCTCAACGCTAGCCGTGCTCGACTTCCTCTTGAGGAGCTTGCCGAACAAGCTCTTCTTGGGCGCCTTCACGTCGCCCGACGGCACGTCAGGGACAGACACGCTAGCGTCCACGTCGCCCGACGGCATGTCAGGGGCAGACAGGCTCACATCCACATCTCCGGACGGCATGTCAGGAGCAGACAGGTTCACGCCCGGGACCTGCCATCGGGCATCGTGAGTACATGGTCCAACGCGGAAACAGGCGTAGATGTGTAAACTGGAAGCACTCAGCACGCGAAGGGAGCTCATGACCGAACTCCTTGTGGACCTGAACAGCACAACACAGAGAGAAAAAAAAGCACACACACAAACACGCCAACACAAAACATCCAATACCACAATCCAAAAATCGAACATGCACGCACCTCTCCCTCCGGCTTGTCAGCCTTGCCCGACAGGCCAAGACCGGCCACGCCAGCGCCGACAGCCGCAGTCACGCCCGCAGCCAGTCCCGCCCCAAGAGACACCCCACTGCCCTCAACATCCACATCAGGCCCGGTCAGCTTCGCGTCAACGGACGGAAGGTCGCCGGAAATATCTCCACCAACAGACGGCATGTCAGGAGTTTTGCCGGACAGATCCACAGACGGCATGTCCACGGACGCGGATGGCACGTCGACGCCCGCACCTAGGCCACCCTCTACACCTGTAAACGCCAAGGCGAGTGATCGCATTCGTACGTGTTAAGACACTAATGCAGTAGAAGTGAGTGGTCCTTCTATACCGCCGGTATGTGCCAGCTAGACATACCAGCACTACAAGCGGCAACCGGCGCTACTCCGCATTCTGCCACTAACCGGTTGTTCCCATCTGTGGCAGGCGATTTCACAGGCACTACAGCGAGGCAACCGTCACTACTCAGTCGGCGCTAGAGGGACCACTATTGGATACGAGTAGCTGGCATTAGATCGGATAAATGGGAAATGGCAGCTCCACACACACACACACACACACACAAGGCACTTCCACTTGCTCCAGAACCGAACAAAAGGCAAGCAACTACTGACGGGTATACACACGTATATATCATATAGCTGCTGCTAGGAACACGCGCAGCGGAATATTTTTAACTGTCGTCAATTAGCGGTCGGCGTACGCTACAGGCAAAATCTAAAGGGTTTCCAACATTTTTGGCGCAGACAGAATTAGACACTCGCATCGTGATAAAACAGCATGCTATGTGAGCTGACCTGTGTGAGCTTGACAAGCCACAGAAGCAGATCGGGGAAATTAGAAATAACTAAAACCTGCCGCTTTGGGAACTCACCGGGTAGGCCAGCCGAGACCGACGGGGCTGACGCGTCAACGTCAACCGAAGGCATAGCGACGTCAAACTCCATACCGCCCGAAGACGGTAACGAAGCGTCTCCAGATACCTCAGGCAGCGATCCGCTGATCTTGGGCAACGAGACGTTAGCATCCGGCATCTGCGATCGACACGGCAAGAACGTTATGCCAATGGCACAAAGAAAAGAAATCCAAAATGTCACGACGTGCACAAACAGAATACATCGCGGTAACACGGTATATATATATACCAGCAAAAAAGCAAGCTGGTTGAATCGACGAGGTAATACAAAGTCGTGATCCCGCATCACAAAGAAAAGACAGCCAAATATCACGACGTGCACCAACAGAATACATCGCGGTAACACGGTATATATGATATCAGCAAAAAAGCAAACCTGGTTGAATCGACGAGGTAATACAAAGCCGTGATCCGGCGTCGTCGGTGCGGTACCTTGGAGTGCGGGGCCGCGGTTTAGTGCGGTGAAAATCGCTTGTCAAGCCCACACCCTACGGAACAGAGTACAACATCGCAATATTCCGGAATATTCGGGGTCCCACATTAGTGCGGGTAGTGTCATCTGGGCAAGGCATCGCACTAACAAAACCACGACTGTACCAGAGCTTCTCACAAATGTACCTGGTATGCGGTAGTCCAACTGCCATTACAGAGGCAGAACCCAGATCAAAATTTCTTATTGTGTGTATATCACCAACCACGGACATCAATCAAAAACAAAAAGCACACGCTAGATGTGATGACTGTGTCCGATTTCTCGAGGAAGCATTCGAAAAAAAGAAAACGTATGCGGGGGCCCATGTCAACAATCGGAAACAAACATGTGGAGATAGATGACGGTGGCTTACCTCAACGCTAGCCGTGCTGGACTTCCTCTTGAGGAGCTTGCCGAACAAGCTCTTCTTGGGCGCCTTCACGTCCACAGACGGCACGTCAGGGACAGACACGCTAGCGTCCACGTCACCCGACGGCATGCCAGGGGCAGACACATTCACGTCCACATCTCCCGACGGCATGTCAGGAGCAGACAGGCTCACGTCCGGGACCTAGCAACAACAGCCATCGTGTACACAAAGTCAAGCGGGATCAAACACAACTCATAAATACATAAAATAATGTGTTCGCAAAAAGGGGTTGTCCATGCATCTATATATCCCCGAGAACTCCCAGACGGGGACCTACAAGCGAAGCAACACACACCCCACGCTACCATGCCACCTAAAAATCATGAGTAGACACGTCAAACACGAAAACACACGCACCTCAACGTCCGGCTTGTCAGCCTTGCCCGACAGGCCAAGACCGACCGCGGCAGCACCGACAGCCGCGGTCACGCCCGCAGCCAGTCCCGCGACGAGAGAAGTGTCACCACCCTTGACATCCACGTCAGGCCCGGTTAGCTTGGCGTCAACAGACGGGATATCACCGGAGATACCTCCTCCAACAGACGGCATGTCAGGAGTCTTGCCGGAGAGGTCCACGGACGGCATGTCCACGGAGCCAGACGGCATGTCCACGGAGCCAGACGGCATGTCCACGGAGCCGGACACAGACGGCACGTCCACGGCGCCGGACAGAGACGGCATGTCCACAGAGGCAGATGGCATGTCGACCCCCGCACCGAGACCACCCTCTACACCTGGGAACGCAGAACGCAGTAGCAAGCCACGCAACAGGTAAGTCTGTTGGTATAAAAAATTACAAGTACAACGCGGACAAATGGCAGCCAACAGCTCTACACACAAACAAAAATAAACGACCCCTTTCAGGGCTGCGCTTCAGTGCACATCCACCACAAAAAACATCAACAACAACCGGCAAAAAAAAAAACGCACTCCCCACCAAAAGCCGACGCCTCCAGCCACCGTGAATATAACTGATTACAGCTTTCCTCCTATCATATACACTTCCAAGTATGTACATACGAGTGCTACAAAGCCCAATTATGGCCATAACCATCGGTGAGACCAGGAAGTCGCATATACCGACCGTCCTACCAACAGATCGATGAACCAAAAGTCTGTCGCTGCTTTGCGCTCACCGGGTACGCCAACGGAGGCGCTCGGGATAGACGCGCCCCCGCCTACCGACGGAACGGCGACCTCAAAGTCCAAGCCGCCAACAGCCGGCGACGAAATGCCCCCAGATACCTCAGGAATAGCTGCGCTGATGTCGGGCGACGAGAGACTGGCATCCGGGATCTGAGGTTGAAAGAGAAACGGCATCCACCAGAAAAAAAGCAGGGAACAAAAAAAGAGAGCAATCACGTTATCCAAACAAGTACTCGTACCAGATCTGCTATTAATATGATGGGAGATCGCAATTTAACCCCTCGCCTGACCGGTACTACACTATAGAGCTATGATACGAGTACATATTAAAACGCCAAACGAGGATTTGATGCGCACATAAAAACCGGCCTCATATACCAGGTAACATATCATACGGGACTAGCATGTCTCGCACTGTTAATAGCAACAAACCAGGGATGACGTAAAATAGATTTTAAAAAAAAATTCACCGCGATTGAGTTATGTACGCGTATTCAACGTAGCGGCCGTAAGCGCCATCCGCAACACAACTGGAATTCAAGCCGACGTATTACATGATACAAAACGCAAATCGGGCCTAGAGTCATGCGTCCTACATCAACCACAAGGGTACAAGTTAACCTGGCCCCACTCCAGGGGCCAGTAACACAATACGATGGTGACGTACCTCAACGCTAGCCTTGCTGGACTTCTTCTTGAGGAACTTGCCGAACAGACTCTTCTTGGGCGCCTTCACGTCCACAGACGGCACGTCAGGGACAGACACGCTAGCGTCCACGTCACCCGACGGCATGTCAGGGGCAGACAAGCTCACGTCCACATCTCCCGACGGCATGTCAGGAGCAGACAGGTTCACGTCCGGGACCTGGCAACAACAACAGCCATCGTGTACACAAGGTCAACCGATGTCAAGGAAAGACGAGAATATCAAGGAGCGTCAGCAAAAAACAGGAAGTATCGGCACCTGGGGCCGAACTCTCGACGGACCTTAATATGTTTACCATTAATACTGCAGAACTATTCAACACTAATTTTAAGCAATTTCCCCGCAAACACGCAGGCGCAGTAAAGGGGAGTTTACCGCAATGCACTACTAAAAAATGTAACAATGCATAGCCAACTAAATGCCCAATCAGTGATTTAATAGTCAACCGATTTACAGCCCAAAAAACACATATCAACACGCACCTCTCCCTCCGGCTTGTCGGCCTTGCCCGACAGGCCAAGACCAAGACCGACCGCACCGACAGCCGCAGTCACGCCCGCAGCCAGTCCCGCCCCGAGAGATACCCCACCGCCCTCAACATCCACGTCTGGCCCGGTCAGCTTAGCATCTACGGACGGAAGATCGCCGGAGATCTCTCCCCCAACAGACGGCATGTCGGGAGCCTTGCCGGACAGGTCCACGGATGGCATGTCCACGGAGCCCGACGGCATGTCCACGGAGTCAGATGGCATGTCCACAGACGCATCGAGGATACCCTCTACGCCTGGAACGCCCAAGCAAGAGATCGAAACGGCACATGTCAGCCGTCGCGATAAACGAGGTCCGAGCCACAGCAGGGCGGGGCAATCCCAAAACAGTAGCCAACAATTGCACAGATCATTCGACAGACCACATCCCCCTATTACGGGGGAACGCAGTTAATAGGATCTCGGACGGTAGACACAAAAAACTATATATTTCTGTATTTTTACTACCAATATGTGGTCCTATTAATTACAGTACGTTTCCCCGTAAATAGAAAGCCGAACGAAGGCACAAACCATCGCAGGAACAACCATGCCCGGAAACATCAAGTATATACACAAGTCACAAAACCTGCCCAACACAGTATAAATACTGCACAAAACCGCACCCACATCTTTTGGGGACAAAACATATTTAGAATTCGTCGCGTAGGGCAATTCTAGCAGCATAGAAAAAAGTTCATATGTATACCGATAGTCGAGGACGAAGAAGCCAGGAAATCGTCTTCATGGAGATTCTGTGGTAGGCGCAACCGTAACATCGAGGATCAAACAAACAAAACTCTGCACTATGTTTGCTCTCACCGGGCATGTCAATGGAGGCGGACGGAACAGACGCGTCAACGTCTACCGAAGGCGAGGCGACGTCCACATCCAAGCCACCCACAGACGGCACCGAAACGTCTCCAGAAACATCAGGCATCGTCCCGGTGATCGCGGGCATCGAGATACTGGCATCCGGCACCTGAGAAGGACAAAGGTGGGTGCCAACCAGTGAAATAAAAAAAAATTGGCGGCGAAAAGTGACGTCATCCAAACACACAGGTTGGCAACAGCACGGCATCAGGCAGCAAATGCAAGGATTCACTCTCAAATCAGGAAAATGAAAGCAGCATCACAACAAATATAATGGAAACCCGGCGGCCATGCATGCGCAAGTCAGACCGAGGGGCGTAAATTCTCCACAGAGAACACTCAAGCATCACATCCCAATACACCAGTTGCTACATATAGCGATGATATGATTGTCCAGACACATGCTAGGATGCTACGGTAGCTAGGGAGGATGTTAAGCTGCACCGTTAATTTTTTAAGGATGGTCATTACTTCAGGAGCTCTATATTCCACCCAAAAACTGATTACGAGTGAACTAAAGGTTCAACCCAACGAAAGAAACGTAGCTTAGGTATACAAAAAAAAACAGATCTGCCAAAAAAGAATGACATTCCGTCGATTTTTGGGTTAAGGAGACCCTACATCCAGAAAAAAAAATAGCCAAAAAGTAGTACCTCTATCGTAGAACGCGTCTCACACATTCTTCATGAAGCCTCGAAACCACTAAAAGGTAAGCGAGGCCAATAAAAGTGTTCACGACACACCCACAGCAGTGCTAAGCGGCGATGACTTACCTCAACGCTAGCCTTGCTGGACTTCTTCTTGAGGAGCTTGCCGAACAAACTCTTCTTGGGCGACTTGATTTCGACGGACGGGATGTCGGGGACAGACACGCTAGCGTCCACGTCACCCGACGGCATGTCAGGGGCAGACAGGCTAACGTCCACATCTCCGGACGGCATGTCAGGAGCGGACAGGCTCACGCCCGGGACCTGGCAACAGCGGACATCACGAACACAAGGTCAACCGGGATCAACTACGTACAACAAAATGCAAGGGTCTCAGCAAAACAGTGGGAATATATATTTTTACGCCTGTGGGAAAGCTTCCCGCGGACCTCATCGGCGAAACACATTCTGCTCACAAGCTAGCGCGACGCACATACAGCGCATACACGCGCACTACCACCATAAACAGCAAAGCAAACACACATACACACGCACCTCTCCTTCGGGCTTGTCAGCCTTGCCCGACAGGCCAAGACCGACCGCGGCAGCGCCGACAGCCGCGGTCACGCCCGCAGCCAGTCCCGCCACGAGAGAAACGTCACCGCCCTCAACATCCACATCAGGCCCGGTCAGCTTCGCGTCAACAGACGGCAGATCGCCGGAGACCTTCCCGCCAACAGACGGCATGTCAGGAGCCTTGCCGGACAGATCCACAGACGGCATGTCCACGGAGCCAGACGGCATGTCCACAGAACCAGACGGCATGTCCACAGAACCAGACGGCATGTCCACAGAGCCAAAGGGCATGTCCACGGAGCCAGACGGCAGGCCAGCCGCCACATCGAGGCTACCCTCTACCTGGGGGAACGACAGGTCTCCGCCAACGGAAGGCAGAGACGCTTCGCCGGAGACACCGGGCAGCGACACGTCCGGGGCAGCCACGGACACGTCTCCAGACACGTCAGGTACGTCGACCGAAGCGTCGACATCCGGGATCTGCAACAGCAAGGTCAACGCGAACATCAAATGAGTCAAATCTACGGGAGCAGACAGAGGGCTACGTTGGCCCACGAATATAGAGATACCTCCAAGAATAAAAATATATTCCCCGGTACTTATTCAAGACGCTGTGAATAATGATGTTTACACATCCGAGGACAACAACATAAAGCATGTGCTCGCGCAGAGGAGCCTGCCTCCCTTCAAAAACAGATGCCTGACGGCGCCAAACCAAACCGCCAACCAGAGCACCGCGTGACAACATGAGAGTAACACAAGTACATAATCTCCGCGTTTCGTCGAGGCAACCAAAACGGAACAGAAAAAAACACGGAACAAGAGAATAAACCTGGACGCAGCAAAAACAATGCAGTTTCGATCCAACAGTGTATCTGAAAACACACACACACATCTCACAAGTCACATACGTTAAGTCGCGAAGACTGCCGCTCACCTCCATCTTCCCCTTGCCCGAGCCGAACATACTGCCGAACATGCTCTTCTTCGGTTTCTTCACGTCCAACGACGGCATGTCCATTTCGCCGGACACGGACGGAACGGAGACGTCCACCTCCCCCGAAGGCAACGACCCGCTCACATCCAGGCCAGCGGAAGGCAGCTCGCCAGAAATGTCTCCACCGACAGAGGGCATTTCAGGACCCTTGCCGGACAGGTCAACAGACGGCATGCCGGGAGCCTTGCCGGACAGGTCCACAGACGGCATGTCTACGGAGCCAGACGGCATGTCCACGGAGCCGGACACAGACGGCATGTCCACGAAGCCAGACTGCATGTCCACCGAGGCAGACGGCATGTCCACAGAGCCGGAAGGGATGTCCAGGGATGCGGACGGCATGTCCACGGAGCCAGATGGCATGTCCACAGAGCCAGAGGGCATGTTGACACCCGCATCGAGGCCACCCTCTACACCTGGTTAACGCCATCATGGCAAACAAATCGCATCCATAATTTGTAAGCATCACGGATATAATCAAGTCCTTAATTGTACAATACACATTCGTTGTGATGATGATAGCGCCGTTTTGGATCTCTACAAACGAATTACCTGGTATACTAAGTATAAAACATACGGTACGAGCACAACGCCTCACGCGATGTAAGCACGTCTTTTTCTTCACACACGTGCAACAACCTGTAAAAAAAAATATCTTCGCTTGAGTCCGCAAGCCCGAGAAGGACCCCACTCCATCACGCGGGCAAAACAAGCAGGTGACGCAGAGTACAAAAACAAAATAAAACAAAAGCCGCTACACATATACTCACCGGGCATGTCGATCGAGGCGGACGGGAGAGACGCGTCAACGTCTACCGAAGGCACAGCGACGTCCACGTCAACGTCGCCCACAGACGGCACCGACACGTCCCCGGATACCTCAGGCAGAGACCCGCTGATGCCGGGCACCGAGACGCTAGCATCGGGTACCTGAGTTTGGTATAAGAGACGATGGCAGCAGAAATATAGGACGGTGGAAAAGAATGATGTTATCCACCAAAACAAATGGTAACGTCTCCTCTGAAGCGGACACATTTGACGATTCCAGCCGAGAAAAACGGTAGCAAACAAAAAAAAATAGCGTTCCCAAAAAACAAAAATAGCAACAACATCAGCAAAAAATTGAGAGAGGCGAATCCACAATAAACATGGCTTCGTATCGCAGAACCGCCGGGTATTCTTAACCGGTTGGCACATACCGGCACTATAGAGGAAGCACTACCGTACATCCCGGCCATACCCAGCAGTCGATCATCACTCACGTCAATACCAGCCTTGCTGGACTTCTTCTTGAGGAACTTGCCGAACAAGCTCTTCTTGGGCGCCTTGACATCCACGGACGGCACGTCAGGGACAGACACGCTAGCGTCCACGTCACCCGACGGCATGTCAGGGGCAGACAGGCTCACATCCACATCTCCCGACGGCATGCCAGGAGCAGACAGGTTCACGTCAGGAGCGGACAGGCTCATGCCCGGGACCTGGGAAGAAGGGGCATCGCGTGTGCAGGGTCAAGAAATAAATAAAATAAAACGGAATATGACAAGAGTGATACCAACGAAAAAATACACCGGCCACAGCAAAAAAAAAAAAAAATGTGCACCTGTGGTCTGTGGCGGGAGTATCCGCGAATCACATATCAAGTACTCAACACTTAACCCTATAAACAAACGTGCGTATCATGCCCATGCAACTTACCAGGTGCACGAGTGATAATAGTCTAAAAACATACATACCTCCTACTTACTGGGGGTGAAATAAATAAATACGGTGTTATTTTTTAGACATGAAATAAGTACCAGGATAAAGCGAACTCAAACGAAAATCGTTCCTGGCACAGCCCTCTCCACAGCTCCAACAAAACACAAAGGCACACACCTCTCCTTCCGGCTTGTCAGCCTTGCCCGACAGGCCAAGACCGACCGCGGTAGCACCGACAGCCGCAGTCATGCCCGCAGCCAGTCCCGCCCCGAGAGACACACCACCGCCCTCAACATCCACATCAGGCCCGGTCAGCTTCACATCGCCAGAAGGCAGATCGCCCGAGATATCTCCGCCAACAGACGGCATGTCGAGGCCACCTGAGCAAAACAACAGCAACAACGCGAGAACGTGGATACA
>JBBMKB010096939.1:0-10718 GCA_037833945.1 Alaria marginata | reverse complement strand
CGCCTCAAAGCCGCAATTACGGTGAATCGATGGGTAGCTCCTACACAGCAGGACGTGGCACGGCAGTAGTAGCTCTAAAACTGTGCGAGTGCATCGTCCCTTAGTTTGTTGTTTTTGTTCGTCTACCAGGTACCAGGTATAGCCTTGCCGTATTATAGAGCAGCAGGTGTCTCGGGAATAGTCTTAGTCCGACCCTCTATTAATAGGACATGGTGAGAGCATGGTTGAAGAACCAACCGCATGCAAAGTCTTCTCCGCATGCAAAGTAATAGGACTCACCACGCCTTCTGCGATTCCACGTTTCCACTCAACCATTTTCCAGTAGGTCGACCATACAGCATGGGCGTACGAATAAGAAATACTATATTATTAGTATGAATAGCAAGAACATCAGGCTCACTTTCTGCGGGGGGGGGCTCAGAAATTTGGATGAAGAAATCTTGCTCGGTGGCGAGCGCTACATTAAAGCCTACCTGCTATATAATAGACCATGCTCAAGATCACTCAAGGTTGGTTTTACAAGATGGTTTGAGGCCTTGCTTAGATTATTAATAGGTGTATGTCGTTGTCGGGCCTATGCTGTATTCGGCAATTCGCCATCCGCCGGGGTGTAACGCGCGTTTCGGTTTTGATAGCACTATTTATGTCGAACGCATTGGACGTGAAGCTTGCAGCGCAGAGTCGACACGCCGACATTTTATACGGGATTAGAGCTGGGGTTAGGGCTAGGGTTGAGGCTAGTCCACATTTTCACGCACCAGTGTATCACGTTGTCGACCATATGACCATATCCGTCCGTTCGTGATTGGCCCTGGCGCAACGCACGGATTTATTTCGGTTGTCAGAGCACCGTGTCGAACGCGTTGGACGTGAAGCTTGCAACGCAAGGCCGACACGCGTACATTCTAGACGGAGACAATGTGCGCCACGGCCTGAACAGCGGGTTGGGCTTCTCTCCGGAAGATAGGGCGGAAAACGTGCGGAGAGTGGGGGAGGCTGCACGCTTGATGGTCGACCTGGGTATCATCGTCATCGTGCCGGTCATAAGGTAGGGCGCGTTTTCGAGTGCTACAAAAAGTACAGGACACATGTTACATAGTATGGTATTCATAACAAGAAACAGGCACGAGTTGTGGAAAGTACCGCTGTTGTAGGATAGGTTTACTTCATACGGTATGATAATATGAGAGGGAGCATCATATGAACAGTTTTTGTGGCTAGAGGCCACGCTTGGGATATTCACTCGGCAACACGTTTGATTTCCGGTCATACTGTGTAAAACATACCTATCATATGCGGCCTTGTCGGTATGGCGTGTGTTCGAGGAAACGCGGGCAGCAAACTGCACCGCGCTTGCAGTAGGCTGCACGGCACTTGCCGTGGCTCTTAAACCACTACACTATATTAGTAGGAGTTTGCCTGATACCACGTGGACAGTGAAATCGAACGTGGCTGATGACTCCTATGAATATGATAGCTATACTGCGTATGACTTATGCTACGGCATGGAGGTTCGCATAATTTTTATCAGGCTCCTTGCTTGAGAAGCTCTATACCAGGTACCTCTCACCAAACTCTGGGTTTGAGACAAAAAAAAAAGGTCCGATTAACCTGATGGACAATCCCATGGCCTATTGTTAATATATGTATCATATGTGACGAAATACATCGAAAGACGAAATTGGGTAGCTCCTCAGCTTCAGTTCAATTGTTTATGCCAAAACGAGGGACTGTACCCCTCTCATAGCATGCGTACAGTACCCCTCTCCTATCCAACTGACTCACCCCCTGCGTGTTGATGTGTGTACTTACCTTATTTCTGACTCACCCCACTGCGTGTTGATGTGTGTACTTATCATTTATTTTGACTTGCCTCATTGTGTCTTGATGTGTGTACTTATCGTATTTCTGACTCGCCCCATGATGTTAGTTTGTTACATTTGAAAGTAGCGAGAAAACGATCGATATCCTAGGAGGTAGATGGTGGCCATAGACGGCCAAACAGGAAGTAGATAAGAACTTTTTTTTAATAATGTAATACCAGGTATGTGAGAAACGTGTTGAGTACCCAAATGTTGGAGGTGTCTCTATTAGGAGTATGAACGGCGCCCCGACTCGAAAGGGGTGCGTGGTCAATGGCCAAATGACGAAGGCAAGAAACAGATGAGTACGCACCCCCCATGCCGTTTTGATGTTTTGATGTGTGTTCTTGTCGTATTTCTAACTCACCCCAACCTTTGTTTTATGTGCATTCTTACGGGTCCTACCTTGTGGATCGATGGTATGACGACGGTGATTGATATGCTCTTGGCCAGCCCCTACCGTCAAGATCGAGACAAGGTACGGGCAAGGTGAGAAAAGCCATATAATAGTGTTAAAACCGGTTTGCGGCTTTAGAAGGAATACATTGTCGAAAACAACTACTATTCCGGCATTGGCGACGCGTAGGAGATGTGTCCGAAGGGAAACGCATAGAAAAGTACGACAAGCACGCAGCATGGTGTTCCTTGCACTGTTGCACTTGTACTATTGCGCGTTCTTCCTATCTTAACACAGTTGATAAACCCGTATTTTTGGTGTTTAGGTCGCTAGACTGTAACCAAGATATAAATATATAGACAAGCCCCAGAGGGGAAACGTGAGGACAAACCATTAGGGCTGGAAATCGTCTGTGTTAACTGAAATTTAAAATGTCGTTTTTCGCCGGAGCCGATCACCGATGTGATGGCGGAGCCGATGTATTGCCGGTATATCGGGCAAGCGCAACAAGTTTCCGGCTGTTTTGGCTGCGAGATTGAGTGGTTTTGAGAGCAGTACCAACCGATATTGCATTGGCGAAACATCGGTAAAACATATCGTCCCGACTTGGCGATTCCGATTGCGATTTGAATCGCTCCGATTAATTGGGTGAATCGCATTGGGTGAACCGGCTCCGATTCACACCCCTCTACTAAGTATGCCGACTGTTAATAGAGCATCGGCCCCTGCTTGGTCAGGGGATGATAGCTTATAGCTTATAGCTTGTAGCTGATACATCGGTTATAGCTTATAGGTTATAGGTTATAGGTTATAGTTTATAGGTTATAGGTTATGGTGACTGACTGTATGTGGTCAAGTGGAAAGATTGTCCGCTTATGGAGACTATGCGAACCCTCTACAACATGAAACCGTAATTTGCTGTTCAGACCGTATTTGTCAGTTGCTGTCCTCCGGGTCCCAAAATAACCATTACGTCAACACGCATGAAGTCTCGCCTGCCGACGCGCGTGTTCGAGTTTCACGCCGTTTTGTTCCGGTTGTGAAGTCGTTCGTACTTATTTGCATTAGGTCACCGTAAGGGTGTCGACAAGTGGTATACGAAGTAGCATACATCATAACATATAGCAGACAGCATGCATCACGGTGAGGGTTACATCGCGTAGGGAACCGGTCGTTTATTTTGCATACGAGAGGATTGTTTGGGGGTCTTGTTCCATTATCTTGAGGTGCAAGAATACACCAGTGTTCACTGCTTGGGGGCGTTTGCGCAGCTAGGCACGCCCACTTCGAAGGACGAGGGATGGTGCCGAGTACGCTCCGCAATTAAAGCAGTGAGAGATAGTAGCTGGCCGGCGCCTAGACGTTTGTGCATTGGATACTACGTATTTGGAAGAATTCCCACGGCATCGTGTCGTGGGGGGACTCAGACGTCGTACACTCATAGGTTTTCGGTCGGGGGCCTGGCTAGTGGCCAACGGAGGGAGGCATCGGATGTATGAATATATATCAGTTGAGTACCGCAAAGGATGATTGCGGTCGACTGGTCTCTCGGAAGAGCTCTCCCTCCGAAGTCGCAGACATGACAATAATCAAGTGATTCGAAATATATCAAATTAATGGGTATGTTCTGCTTGGTCATTACCATTCGTCGCATCACAGCAATCGTGGTATATACCGCAATAGTGTGGTGCCTTGCCTGACGAAAATCCCCGCACTAAAGTGGGACCCCGAACGATTCCCGGATAGTGCGGTATTCTATAGGACGAGGTATCATAGTGCCAAGCGATCTTCCCCGCACCAAAATAGGGCCTCTTACTAAAGGGTGACGCAGTAATGCGGGACCACAATTAATGTTTGGCACGTTATTAGTAGTATTGCTATTTTTGTTTTAGTAGTATTATTATTTTTACTAGTGTTGTTGGTGTTGTATTTGCAATCCGACAATGCGTAGCATGTGCTTCATCGACGACCGCTCTCAAACATTCCCCATCCTCGCTGCTGCTGCTGCTGCTGCTGCTGCTGCTACTTCTGCTGGTGTGCTGCTGCCGTAGGTTTAACGATGGAGATTTTGTGGAGGTCCACGTGTCGACGTCACTCCAGACCTGCGAGGAGCGAGACCCCAAAAGCCTCTACAAGAAGGTCAGCTTTATAGGGAGCGGTGCTGCGTGTGTGTGTGTGTGTGTCCTTCGCCTAACACCGATGTTTGTACCCATCGATATCCAGCACATCCAGTGCCCGTTCCGATTCTTCATGCAAGCGAGATACAAGCTCTGTGACCATAAACTGCGAGACGGAGATATGCGTCGCAAATACAATATGGAGATTCGGCCATGTACTGCCCAGCGTACTGGATGCTGTAGAAGTAGAGCTGAACATGATCTATATCAGCATCTTGTGTTTCGTTTCGCTTTTGCTCGAAGACCTGATGAGGCTTTATTATCGTAAAGCGCAAGATGTACGTTGAAATGCTACGGTACTATACTAAAATCAGTATAATAACACTATTTTGTCTTCGGGCGTATGCTACAGTAGGGGTATACTACTATTAGTACTATTAGTACTATTAGTACTATTAGTAACTAATAGTACGGTAGAGGTGCACCATTAGTATTTGCCTTCTGAGGTATGATATCTCTCTTAAGGAGCTCTGTACCTCACCCAAAACCATATTCTGAGAGAAAATATCTTAGCGCAGGCCGATGAACAATCTCTTGACCCCAAGTATGTAACGAAAATATTGCAAATCGAGAGTGACATTCCGACGATTTTGGGTTAAGGAGCTCCGTTATTGAGAAAAAAGTGCAACCTAAAAGTGCCACCTTTATCGTAGCACGGGTCGTGCGCCAAACGTTTCTGAGGTTTGAGGGGTGAGGAGCTACCTCTGTACCCCACCCGCCTCACCTATGAATTGACTTGTAGGATATGTGAAAATGTTATTGTTATTAATACCCGATGAACAACCAATCTCAAGGCCTTGCTATGCAACGGATCATTTCTGGCAAGCACAAATGCTATTCGAACGGTACTGGGTGGTTTGTTAGTCTACTTAGTCTAATTAGTCTGATCAGTGTAATGGAGGAGCAACGTCAGTCAGAAACGTCTAGGCTAAAAAGTGCTATATACGGCGCGTATGATACTACGATAGAGGTATTTATACTAGTACAGTATTAGTATAGCACTTTTCGGCTAGAATGTTTCCTGAATGACGGAGCTCCTTAACCTATTAATAAAATCGTCGGAGTGATATTCTTTGTTTCGAAATACTATTTTATTGTATTCCTAGGTCATGGGTCTGTTTGTTGAGTTGCGTTTTCATTAATCCGGTTTCGGGTGGGTATAGAGCTCCTCATGTGAGCAGTGTCAGAGAGAAAATGGTACCGGTGGTACACCTCTACCGTAGGATGTACGAAGTATTATACGAATGCCTAGTGATAGTAATGTAGCATGTGTCCTGAGCACCGTTTGCTCGGTCAAGTTTTTTATTCATCTTGAGAATAAGATCCTCAATTACTAGTAGTCACAACCGAGTTTGTTCAGAGCGGCCGTTCTCTTTGGTGCGCCTTCTCAATTAGTCCAACAAACGGTTTCCCGTCGACCACTTTCCCGGCCAAAAATGCACTCCCTCCCGTGTTTCTCCCCCGCTATATATGTGTCACGATGCGGTGAAGGCCAGGGCGGGCTAGATCACCACCATGACTAGGACTGGTTCCCCGTATTAGGATCGTTGTTTCAGGCGCACAAGACATCTGAACCACGACAAGAGTAAACCAAAGCAATTCTTACGCTTTAAAACAGCAAAGTCACCAATCATGAGCATTTTCAACGCTCTCAAACAGTATAATCACCAGTACTAATTAACATTTTCCTGTCTACCGTTTTTTTCCTGGCCCGCGCTCCTCGCTATGATATATCGCACGTCACGATGTGACGATGTCACGTGTCGTGATACCGTGCAGGCGAGGGCGGGCGAGATCACGAATATGACTGGGATCGGTTCCCCGTATGAGGCGCCGGTGAACCCGGAAGTGGTTTTGTCTGCGG
Organism: Alaria marginata; assembly: GCA_037833945.1. Lineage (NCBI taxonomy): Eukaryota > Phaeophyceae > Laminariales > Alariaceae > Alaria > Alaria marginata. The sequence continues at coordinate 4,418 of JBBMKB010096939.1, read as the reverse complement.
AAGGCTGCTCGGTTGACGATTGCGCCGAAAAACTGCTGACCTACTTAAGAGACGGAGGGTACCTAAAGCCGGAAGCAATCACCAAGACAGGCGATGCCGCTCCCGGCGTGGCGCAACTGTCGGAGTGCTGAGTTGAAGGGGCACTAGCTGCAGCCGGAAGTAATAACCAAGACAGGCGATGATGCTCCTGGCGTGGCGCCACTGTCGGAGTGCTGAGTTGAAGGGGCACTCGCTGCAGTCGGAAGTAGTAACGAAGACAGGCGATGATGCTCCTGGCGTGGCGCCAGTGTCGGAGTGCTGAGTTGGAGGGGCACTAGCTGTACGAGCGGCAATACAAGTGCATGCAGCGAGGCCGTAATTTGGGAATTCCTGGTACCTGGTCGCGCGTACACTGTGTGTGTGTGTTTTGTGTTCGCTTTTGTTGACACACAAGGGTCGTTTTCACGGACTTCTTTTCGACTTTTGACGGTCTTCGGCTTCAATGGCCCTGGCGCAAAAGTATTATAATTGTCCTGGTGCAAGGATCTGCTGTGCTACTTGCGAGACGGAGTGCAATGATCTGCCGAGCTACTCGCGAGGCGGAGGGGGGTGTCTGCAGCCGGAGGTGATACCCAAGACACGCGATGCCACTCTCAGCGCCGCGCCACCCTCGAAGCGTTGAACTGGACGCACTGGCTGTTGTGTGGACAGCTACAGTATTCGAGCGCAAAAATACCTAAAACGTCGTACGACCTGTAACATTTTTTGTACTTTAGCTGGGAGGTATATTAATAGTGCGCCACGGCTGGCGAAGCGACCTCAGTGAGAGGAAGTGAAGGCAGTACAGTAGCTTTGGTAACCTGCTTGCGCGAACATTGTGGGCGTGTTGTTTTATTTTTTTCACACCCGGGTCGTTTTCACGGCCTTCTCGCTTTGACTTTTGACATGCAAGTTTTAATGGTCCAGGTGCAAACGATGTGCAAACGATGTGCCAGCGATATGCAAACGATGTGCCAACGATGTGCAAACGATGTGCAAACGATGTGCAATCGTTGGCAGCACGTGGACAGAAAATGTGCATGTGTTTTCGAGTACAGCCAAGAGGTTGGTGGGCCGACGACATCAGAGTACCAAATCATGGATTTTGTCACACATGGTTTTGGGTTGGCGTTTTTTTCTATGATATGTGCTACGTGCCGTGAGTAGAATTGGTTCCTATGACAATTCAGCGCCAACGATGTGCGTTACCTTACTGTTCCCCAGTGCACTTGTAACTTGTTTTGCTTGGACCCTTGTCGTACGAGATTGCCGATGGGTCTAAAATATGAACACCTCGTACAGATCGCGATTTAGATCATCGACGAAGATCCTATATCTGTCGCTGTCGTATGATGTGCAGGATCCGTGCAGTACGGATCCAGCGCAGCAAAGATATGCCAGATCATTCAGATCATCTGACTCTCACCCGGCAGCATGATCTATATGATCTATAGGTCATGCAGATCATATTGACCGGGTACATATATTTTCTTAAAGACAGATCATAGATATAAATAGGGGTCTGATTTGTCGGACGAGTGAAAGTGCAAGCGAGAGAAAAAATAACTGCGAATTGATTTGGTAAGCGCTATTTAACCCGCAACGACCCCCGCATCGGAAATAATATGTTTTGGATATTTTGAATCTAAACGGCGTGCGATGGGACGGTAGCTTCACAGCCGTGTCTAGCATTTTTTGACGAGATTATATGGTAGGGACTCCTGTCGTTGGGCAGAGGGTGGAAGCGTGTGGGCACACGACGATATCATTGCATCGACATTTATTTCTAGCAGTAGCGTGCCATTTGCCCTCGGGCTCTGTGTCTTGCACTGACGCATGCCACTTTAATCAGTATAACAGCACCAGTTATTTTACTATCTTTATGAGGCTTTTCAGTTGAGGAGGAGTGCTACCCGATGCGCAATCCCATGGTCTAGGTGTTCAACGATCAGTTTTTTAACCACGGCAATTCCGACGATTTTGGATTAATAGGTTAAGGAGCCCCGTCATTCAGAAACCGTTTCAGACAAAAAGTGATACCAGGTATACTACTATACAAATACTAGTATTAAGAGTACGCTATACTAATAATGGTATTAATACTACCTCTATCGTAACACGCGTCCACTGATTAAAAATATTCAAAGTATTGAAAGTGCCACGTCTGGCTCGAGCTACTGTAGGGGTATCACTTTTTTTGTTTTTTCTGTTCTGGCACTCCTCGCTGACACACTGTATCATACTGTAAGCATACCATAATCACGTAGTAATCACTATTACGGGGGAACGTAGTTAATAGGACCTACGGTAGACACAAAAACCTATATATTTCTCTATTTTTACTTCCAATATTTGGTCCTATTTACTACATTCCCCCGTAATAAAATCACTAGAATCAGTATAACGAGTATGCTTGGAAGTACTAACACACTAACACACTATTAATAACATTTCCTGTGGCTCCTCAGTGGAGTATTACACTGTATTACACTGTATTACACTGTATTACACTGTATTACACTATTACTAGATTACTGTATACCTCACCCAAAAACTGATTTTGAGCATACTGAAAGTGCAACCTTTTAACAAGCAAACCCGTGGCCTTGGGATGCGACACACTCGTTTCGCAAAACAACAACGACATGATTCCGACGATTATGGGTTAAGGGGCCCCGTCAATGTCGTTCAGACAAGCGTTTTCGCCAAAAATTGCTATACTATTGTACTGTTAATAGCATATCGTAGCAAGCATCCGCGTGGGGAGCCCTATACCTCGTATTATACCTCACCCAACAACCAGTTTTCTTTGACAACACTGCCTCCCGCTTGAGAACGTCACAGACCGCTAATAATAGAAAGCGAGTTACAAAAATAGACGGGTCGAAAAAAACGTTTTTTTGGGTGTATGTGGAATAACACAAGATTTTGCGTCAAATTTTGCTACTGTAGTGTTTTTTGTTTACTCGCGACGGAGAATCAAAGAGATAAATCTCTTAGGAATACTATTAACAGCACTTTTTGGCTAAAATATTTTCTGATTTCTGAATGACGGGTCTCCTTAACCCAAAATCGTCGGAACGACGTTTTTGTTTTTGCAATATTTTGTGTTTGTATGCTTAGGCCGTGGGATTGGGTGTTCATAATAAGGTTGCACTTTCATTTTTCTCAAAGTCAGTTGTTACATACTATTAAAAATGACTTACCAATGACTTACTAATAGTATAGAGCTCCTCAACATGTGAGGAGCGTCACAAAAAAAGGGGTGCAGCTCCACCGTCCGAACTGCCCAACCACACGAGGACTGCACCCATATTCTTGGGATAATCCACTTGGAAATAGTATCATCATTTTTGCAGAGGTAAAAGGTTAAAAAAGCGCTTGGCCAGATGCCAGGTCGTGTTCTCAAAACGAGACCGCCAAAGGTGGCAGGGCCACAATCCACTACCGGTAAACAACCAAATAGCCAGCTAATAATAGGCATCGAGCATTGCGCAAGATACCCCAAAAAGAGCGATATTGCTGCAAGCCGGCTTATCGCTGCGAAAACAAAATCACACACAGCACGAGTCATCCTGGCTGTGTGGCACACCGCAAAAACCCATCGCAGGCCCCCCTGCTTGACCTCATCATGCTCGCCGCGTTTTTGGCCGCAATACGGAGGTCTCAAGAGGGATCAAACGATTCTGCATGCACAGTCTAAAAGCACTTGGTAAGATGCAAGACCATATGATATCTTTAAACGAAACTACCGACGGGCGGCCTGCAGCAAACCACACACCGGACATATCAGACCCCATTTGATCATCTATAGTGCTCTATAGCACTTCAAGGCAGACAGAGCCCTGGTCTATTAATAGATTATGTATGATCTGCAGAATGTCTGAATAGGTCATGTTGCCGGGTGGGAGCTGCATGATCTGCATCCCCTACGAGTAGCACACGTTTCCTGGGTTGAATCTGTACTGACACAGATCCCGCACAACGTATCATTACGACAGATATATAATCTAGATGATCTAGATGATCTAGATGATCTAGATCGTCATCTGTCTGATGTGTGCAACAATCCATTAGACAAGTGAACAAGTGAACAAGTGAACAAGCTGTTACTATTAATAATAGCATTAATAATAGCAAGAATGTACCAAAGAGCGCGATATTGCTGCAATCGCGGCTTTCGCTGCTAACATATTATCCTACTTCACTCCACAACAGGAGTCATCCTGGCCTATTAGGTTTAGGGCTACAAACCATAGCCCTCACCCTAAAACACACCGAAGCCCAAACACAGAAGTCATCTTGGCTGCTACACACCGCAAAAAAACACCGCACCCCCCCCTACAGGGGGCATCCTGCCTGCTGATACGCCGCAAAAAATCACCACCCCCCCCCCCACA
>JBBMKB010096928.1:0-10720 GCA_037833945.1 Alaria marginata | reverse complement strand
TCAATAGCAGAAAGACAGAAGTAATGGTAATTACAAAGAAACAATGTATTCCAAAATGTAACATTGTGGTAAATGGGACTAGTTTGAAACAAGTCAATGAATTCAAGTATTTGGGTACCTTGATAACAGCAGATGGAAGATGTATAAAGGAAGTCAAATGTAGAATAGGCCAGGCAAAAGCAGCATTCAAAAAATTAAAGCATATTCTATGCAATCTATCTTTATCAATAGCGGTGAGGAAAAGAGTTCTTAGGAGTTATATTGAGCCAATCCTGCTGTATGGAAGTGAGTCATGGACAATTAGTAAAGTAGTGAGAAATTATTTAGAGGCTGTTGAGATGTGGTTCTACAGAAGAATGATGAGAATATCATGGACAGATAAGAGGCGAAATGAGGATGTCTTGATAGAGACAAATTCACAAAGAGAATTGGTCACCCGCATTAGGAGAAGACAATCAGCATTCTTTGGCCATGTGATGAGAAGAGGAGGACTTGAATATGTTGTGTCAACTGGAAGATTGGAGGGGAAGAGAGGCAGGGGAAGACCAAGAGAGACAATGTTGGGTAGTTTGGCTTCATGGCATGGGGGAATATCGATTTCGGAAATGATTGGTTGTACACGGGATAGAAGGCTGTGGGCAGGCATGATAACCAACGCCACATGGCATGGACTGTAAGAAGAAGAAGAAGTCTTATATATCTCTATTATAATAATTGTTTCGTTACTTTTCTATCTCTGCTCCCACTGCCTCATGGGATTTCTTGTTTTTTATCAGATAGGAGCCGTTTCTCTTTCTATCATACACTTCGTCCATCTCTCTCTGTCTTTTCTCTAATTGTTAGTTGATAAAGACTTTGGTCGAAACGTCCGTGTGTATTCTTTTTCCTTCCCCACTCGCCGAGCTGCCTAGTCACTGTCTGTGTTTGTTAGTTCTTTGTTTCCAGCTCGCTTTGCAGCCACCTCTATCTTTTGATAGGGACCCCTATTTTCGAGTATTTGAATATAAAAAAGGAGAATGGCAGGGGTGTATGTTGTCCCCAAGTCATTTCAACTTATGCATGGAAGACAATTGTAAACAAGTTGAAAAATTAGCTGGACTGAACATCAGTGGAAGAATAATAAGCAACCTCAGATATGCTGATAATACAGTATTACTGGCATAAAATGAGCATGAGTGACAAAACCTAGTGAAGCAAGTGAACATGAACAATGCAGAATGTGGATTAGATCAGAGAGAATGAGCAAGAGTGGCAAGACCCACTGGAGCAAGTGAAAAAGGACATCACAGAATGTGGATTAGATCAGAGAAAATGAGCAAGAGTTATAAAACCTAGTGGAGCAAGTGAATAGAAACATTTCAGAATGTGAATTATATCAGAGGATATAGCATCCGACTCTGAGGCAAACCAGTTTAATTTCAGTTTTCAACTCTATGGATTTTCACAGATAATAGAATTGAATGTTAAAGAAATTAAACATAAAGTGGAATTAAATGTTGAAGGAGGTGTAAAGTGACATGGCCATAAAAAAATATTGCCCCTAACTGTGGTGTAGTGGATAAAATGTCTAGCCTTCTCTGACAAGAGTGATAATCTTGGAGGATTAGCGTGCATGATGTGCACATTAAAAATACCTCAACATTTGGAAATCACGAAAAGTAAGTCGAATTGCCCACTGCTCTAATGAAATTGTAAATAAGAAAAAGCTGCTAATATACGCATGCACACATTCAGAATCATGGTTATACGCAAACACACTAGGATCCTTGCCGGTACTACATAGTTTATGCACCTGCATTGTGGGTTCTTACCTGGGGGAGGAGACTGTAGCACTTATGGAGAAATCTGTTTTACTATGACAGTGATCCTATGACCAATGGAAAGGAGATACCAATTATAAAGATAACAGTGGAAGGAGAGTTACTGAAACAAGAAGCAAGTATCTCCTATCTTGGACATATAATAACATGACGGCAGAAGTAAGGCAGAAATCAAAAAGAGAATAGGAATGGCAAAAAATAAACCCAATGTTGAAAAATTAATAACATCTAAAGATGTAAACAGTACGTTGTTGTTGTTGTTGTTGTTGTTGCGGATCCCAAGCTGCTGAGTTGTCTACTCTTGGCAGCCCAATGCCGTTCACTGAATGACATTGGAGATATTTGAGTCTGGTGCTGCAGGCATCTACCTCCCAAAGATCACAATGCAACTGTCTGTCTTTACGACTGCCGGGCAGATGGCTTGATCACTTCTGTTTGGCTCTGGATGAAGTCACTATGCTTAGAGATTTAGGTGAGGTTTGCCTAAAAACTATTCCCCTCCAGCACTGTGATTCCCCAATTCCATCCAGTCTGAGTGGTTTCACCATAGCCAGCATGTCTAAAGTTGGACAAGGTCCAATGGTATGTACATTGTCGGGTCACATTGTGTCCTCACCACAGCTTGGACATAAAATGTAACCAGGCCATTGTACAGCACAGCACATACAGACTGGCTGTGACAAGGCCTGGTAAGGTTATGTTTCCTCCACGGGTTTTAGGTGTTTCATTGTCAACAGACTCCAACCTAATGCCCAGAGGGAGGCATAACAGTACGTTAAAAATAAGAATTGCCAAACGCTATGTAAATTCAACACTGTTATATTGTGCAGAAACCTGATCAGTGAATAAGCTGATATGAAGCTGAATTGAGTCTTTGGAAATGTGGATACAGAGAAGAATAGGTTGTGTTTCATAGATACAAAGCAATCAAATACAGAGGTCCTTGGACATTTAAAAAAAAAAGCATGTGAAAAATTTCAGAAACGTTAAAAGACATTACACACATAAAAATACACTTGATTATAAAATTGAAAGAAGGCGTGCAAGAGGTAGACAGCAATACAAATGGAAAGTTGACATCAGGATATGGGTGATCAGCTGTCTTGTCAGTGTGCAACAAGCCAAAGTGTTGCCGATCCATTACAGTCAACCTTCATTGTGGTGATGGTACCTGATTGATTTGTCGAATCAGATAAGGGCACATTCAAGAAACTCAATTAGATATACTTAAAAATGTACAATATATTGCAAAAATGTAACCACTATGTGCTTAATAATTGCCAAAAAGTAAAACTAGTTGTTAATTTTCAAAGTTAAGTAACCTTTAAATGATTTTGTTTTAATTATTTTAAACTGAGTAAATCGCATGGTGACAGGCAACAGCTTGTGTATGCTGCACACATAAAAAATGTCTCAGCAGTTGAAAATCAAAAAGAGTAGGCTGCTGCCCTGACAACATTCTAAATTAGAAAAAGCTACCCACACACAAAACAATTACACACTAAGATTAGTTCTTATATACTTCTTAATGGGGTCATTGCTGGTGCTACAGAGATCACGTGAGATGCTCCCATATGGGAGGAAACTTCATTACATGTTCTTCCCTATAGAAGGAGACTGGAACACTTATGGAGAAATTCTAATGCAACAAAAGTGATCCGATAACTACCAGAATAACTAACTGATGTATGCACAGTTTGGCTACATGTACACTGACTGTACTGAGCCATCAATTTTGAACTTCCATTACATATGATTGTCTAATTTGTTGTTTTCTGTTCAAAGTCAGAAAATAATCTATTTGTTCTTGTCATCATCATCATCATCAGGTTATACACTCTGAAGACTGACATTGAAGTTGTCTGATTATCCTCTGTTGTCAGCAATTCTCTTCAGCTCTGCATAAGTCTGCATCTGATGTCTTTACTTGTTTGGCGTGATGTAGTTGTTTATTCTATATTCTCTCTTTCACTTACCCTGGATCTCAAGCTCAAGCATTCTCAAAAGTAGACTTTCATGTCTCATAGCATAATATGCCCTGGCCGAGACAGCCTATTTTTGTTTTTGTATTTTCCCAGACAAATCACACAAGGGAAATATCAGCGCAATGCATGAACTTTTTAGTGCCAGGATATCATTCAAAGTCTTCCCCTGCCTCACCTCATTTTCAACTTTCCCATTGTTACCATGTATTGCAGTTTGCGCCTCCTCATGACATGTCTAAAGAATGTGGTTAGTCTTATTTTGATGTGACTAACAAGTACTCTGTGTGAGTTAGTCTCTCTCAAGACATCTGCATTTAGCTTATTATCTGTCCGGCTAAGATTAAGCAAAATTAGGTACCAAGGATATCTCCTGGGAAGTAAAGGTTGCTACCATGATATTGACCAAATAACCTGCTGATTGGTCTATAAAATTATGAGGCTAGCAGGTAGTGCCAGATTAAGACACTGTAGGAATCTGGGCTTCAGGTCCTGACTGCGAGGTCCACAGTGATATCTGACTGGGCGTTACAATTTCCTATTTAAGGTTTCTTCAGCATTTCTTTCTTATCAACGCCCGCCCCCCCCCCCTTTTTTCACAACTCCATCCAAGCAAGTTGAGGCCCTGGTCTGCAGCCCCTAAAGCCCATGCCTTATTCCAGCACTGCTAGCACCGTATACCCAATATGCCATAATGAGGCAGGAAAAAGGGTTCTTTCACATCCAAGATTTAGTGAACAGTCTAAATGTATTCGATTAATCCCTAACAGATCAAGAAGGCCTTTGTGTACAGGCAGAAGGAACTTGATGGACTACACAGGGAAACAGGTGATCCACCCAGGTCAGCTGTCTATTGTTGAGGCAGTTTTCACCCCGAGCTGTCTACTCATAGGTGGAGTGGGCAAATGAACTGGTCAGGACCTTCAAGGAACATCAGAAGACTGGAAAGGTAAGGAACATTCCTGATGTGAAGCTGATTATTTTACTTTCACATTGTTTTAACCTTCCATTATCATGATTTCATCATCATCATCTTTGTCACCATCAACAAGTACCTTGTCAACTGGTGGGTGGCCATGCTGTCACTAATTTTGCAATCTCCAACAGTGTGTATCAGTTCTAATGCTGACACCTATTCATGCCATGGTAAAAGGCTGTCAAGAACCTTCTCTTGTTGTCTTCCACTATCTCTCTTTCCACAGTTCTTTCCAATTGTTACTTGTTCTATTTTTTTCTCTTCTGCCACCAGTGATTGAACTATTTGTTAATGCCTGTCTGTAGTTCATCAACAGCTTACAATTCTTGTTATGAGAACCACTTCTGTAGGTGCATGAACAGGTGGTAACATGAGATTGGGGGTGCAAGGCAGGTGATCAAAGCTTTTCCCAGGGAAATTGTTTCAACAATAGAACAGTTCTATCAGTGGTGTGAGGTCATGCATTATCAAGGAATAGCACAGTCTCAGTGGGCAATTTTGTTATCTTTATAACTTCATACCACTGTGATGTCTCAGTGGACAGTTCTGTGTGATATCTATGACCCAGTTTTCTTCAATGTTCTGGTCCCTCTGTATGTCAACATTTTTTGCCTTCCTGATACATGTTATTATTAGAACCTTTATAACTTTATACGACTGTGATGTCTCAGTGGACAGTTCTGTTACAAAAGTTGTAATGAATGGTTCAAAACACTGACGGCAGACATTTTCTACATTGAGTAAGGAATTTGATGCTACGATACCAACAATGTGTTGAAGATAATGTAAATGTATGAGTCACTTTTTGCTGTAATAAATCATGTTTGCCTTTCATGGTGTTTTTTTTTAATATTTAAAATTAAAACCTGTATTTTAAAAGTGCTGCGTATATAAAAGTAATAAATATAATTTTGGCTCATTTTGTTTTCAGGAAGCTTTTACCTTCCATGGACAGATGACTGGCATGCCTTTGTTGCTTCAAGCCAAAAATGTTCTCAGGATTGTTACACATATTAATAAAAAAAATGTTGCACTATTCGTAAGTTTTGTTGAAATGTAGCGTCATTTGTACGTTTTGTTGACAGTGTGGTAGTTGGAACGCTCAAAATAGAAAGGAAGATATTTCAAAGACTATTTATGAATTGCTGCTAACTGAAGACTCAGTAACAGATAAAACTGCATATGTAAGGATACTTGAGTTTGAATTTAAGTGTGGTTCCAACAGAGGATCATGTAGTAGGTCCATGGCAGAAATTCACTCACATCACAGTCTGTTTAAAACATTCTTGACTTGTTGCCAGCTTCTTTGTCTCATGCCCAAGGTGTCTTCAATGCCTGGTGTCTGCCTCCCCATTGGTTGGCCCCAGCCACTGCTTCCTTGGACCATACCATCCTTCACTGTTCTTTCCAAACCATGATACTTAACACGGCTAAAGTATTTTAATGTCAGAATCATAGTGATATCTATGACCCAGTTTTCTCCAATGTTCTGGTCCCGCTATATGTAAACAGTTTTCACCTTCCTGGTACATGTTATTATTAGAACCTTTATAACTTCATACCACTGTGATGTTTACCATGGCCAATACATTTAAGTTTCTGAGATACGAGAACTGTACAAAAAGTATTGGACCCTTGTTTATTTTCTGATAAAACAAGTCATGCATGGTTGATGTTCTCTGATGGGGAGGTGTAGGGAACAGTAATGCACATGCGTGAGTCTTTTCCTGCCTATGGATAGCTTCAGGAGCTGGCATTTAGCATTAGAGTGAAGGTGTGGTGATCAGCTATCACATTTTAATTTTTGCAGAATGATTGAAAAACTAGCATGACCTCTGATTTTGACAAAGGCTCTGTGATGCCCAAGTGGAAACTATTCAGAAGATTCAACAGGCTTTTGGGAACAATTTCATGAGCATCATGCAAGTTAAGGAATGGTATAGCCCAGAGTGCTCTGCTGTCAGTTATGAAAACCAAGTGGAAACATCTTTGTGTACATAACATTGGTTGTAAATTAGACTACTCTAGAGGGGTAGCAGAACACATGGAGAAAACAACCATAACAGATGGTGTTGCACAAATAACTAAACTCAAATAATAATGTTACAATGATCATTACTTATATTCTATATTATTATTATTATTAAGAGCCCAACATCATGGAACACCAGACAAACCCAAAGATGCTCCTTCTCTCTCAACGAATGTCGCAATGCTAATCATTCCTGGTATTGGCTGGTTATAAATGCATCGCGTTCATCTCCTCAGTCGCCCTCTGCCTACTGGAGACACACTTCATTCCAAACTCACTCATCCTTGACCACGATGTTTCATTTGTCCTAGTATCATCTACTACATATGTTCATATAGGGTCTTCAAGATGTCTCCTTGTCCATCATGTTTGTTGCCACTACTGGTGCTATCAAAGCCATTCTATAATTTTCTAAATTTCATTTCAAAGACATTTTCATCATGAATATATTACACATTTTCTATCTATAAACAATAAAAATTAGAGCATGCATACAATAGCCCTACCAGGATTTCATTTTGAGATAAGGGCTCACATCCTATCACAAGGGATGCTAGGCATTGGTGTTTCCCCACAGCTTTTCTCACTACTTGACACACCAGGCAAGATGTGCATATTAGGAGAACAGCTGCCTGCAGCAGCCTGTTTGTAAAGGATCATATTAGGAGAAAAGCTGCATGGAACTGGTTGTTTGTGAAGGATCATATTAGGAGAACAGCTGCCTAGAGTAGTCTGTTTGTGAAAGATCATATTAGGAGAACAGCTGCCTTCAACATGCAGTTTGTGAAGGATCATATTAGCAGGACAGCTGCCTTCAATATGCTGTTTGTGAAGGATCATATTAGGAGAACAGCTGCCTGCAGCAGTCTGTTTGTGAAGGATCATATTAGGAGAATAGCTGCCAGCAGCAGTGAAAAGTCTGAAACTTTTCTGACTGTTCACTTTCACTTTTCAAGAGAACAGCTAACTGGAGCAGGCTGTTTGTGAAGTATTACATTAGAGAACAGCTGGTTACAGCAGGCTGTTTGTGAAGGATCATATTAGGAGAACAGCTGCTTACAGCAGGCTGTTTGTGATAGATCATAATAAGAGAACAGCTGCCTTCAACATGCTGTTTGTGAAGGATCATATTAGGAGAACAGCTGCCTTCAGTAGTCTGTGAAGGATCATATTAGGAGAACAGCTGCCTTCAGTATGCTGTTTGTGAAAGATAATATTAGGATAACAGCTGCCTGCAGCAGGGTGTTTGTTAAGGATTACTTTCATTCACACTTGATACCCCCATAATTGCTCCAGCTCTCCCCATAGATCAGGCCAGGAGATTCCAAGCACAGTGCACAAACTTTATAGCACCGACAAGGACACAAGTGTGTGAATATCAGGGCAAATGGGTATGCTTCTACCTCAAGCAGACTTGAAAGTGATTCACTGTGTGGATGGTGTGGATTTTAATTTAATAAACAACCAGTGAATGGTATAGTCTGCCCTAATCCTTTTGTTGGTGTTGTTTTTGTTGTTAATGATGCAGCTGAACCCGGGTGTCTACCCTTCGACCCAATGGCAAGTAGTGGAATTTGCAAAGTTTTCTGAAGATGTTGCCTGTCACCATACAATGTATTCAGTGTATTTGGTCTCGGAGGAAGAAGGGGGTTCCTGATATCACCCAATGCCTTGCATTCAAACAGATAATGGTCTAGTCTCATAAAGTTGTGAACAAAGTTGACACCCTGGGCTGTGCTATCGAAAGATTCTGTTTATGTGTGCATTCAACAGCACGTATAGTTTGCGCAGCCTGAAAATTCTTCCTTGTGAAACACTTGACACTGCCATTTCTGTTAGGGGTGCTCATATATCTATGGATTTCTCTCTAGATATCTCCAGTGGCCACGTATTGAAGGAGATATCCCTGCTTTTTTTTTTTATATGTTATTTTTTGATTTTAGTTGCTTTGCAAACTGAATGGTTATAGTTGTCACTGGTCGAATTCAATAAATAATACCACCCAGACTGCAAAGCAACTAATAATAAAGAAAAACAAAGAAATCTGTTTAAGCAATTGGGCCACTGGAGATATCGGGAGAGAAATCCACAGATATCCATATCCTGAGGTAGTGGATCAGACAACTAGCCTTCTCAGATAAGGGTGGCAATATGAACGGACCTGTGTACACATTGCTTGTGTTACAAATCACTTGACAGCAAGAAGTCAAAAGGAGCAGATGAAATCAACCACCGTCAGCGCTACATTTAAAATGAGAAACATCTACCACCAAATATAGATATACTTATATTTATATTTATAGCATGTGTGATTCTGTAGCAGGGTTACCTAATCAGAAATGTTACACAGATATGTAATGTTTTATATATGAGGACAGATGCTGATGAGTTTAGTTGAGAAGCAGAATTTAGCAGTCTGTGAGTCATTCGACTACTTGCTTCTGATACTAGCTGATAAAAATGGTTGCACTTTCACAATACTCTTGTTGTCTGCTGTTATTTCAAACTTTGGAGGGGATGGAGTAGCTCAGAGATCATGCATTCAGCTTTGGCACCAGCATCCCGTGTTCGATTCAAGGCTTCGACACGGGGATTTATTCAAATGAAAAATTGAATGAAACATGAAAAACTCCGCACTTCCCCTGATTCTGGGCTACTGAATGGAATGCGTAGCCTTCTCAGGCAAGGGCAATGAAGCTTGGAGGGCTCGTGTGCAAGTTGCACACGTTAAAGATCCCTTGGTAGTTTGAAAATCACAAAGAATAAGCGGATGTGGCCACATCTTCTTCTTCTTACAGCCCGTGTCATGTCACGTTGGTTATCATGTCTGCCCACAGCCTTCTATCCCATGTACAACCAATCATTTCTGAAATTGATATTCCCCCATGCTATGCAGCCAAACTACCCAATATTGTCTCTCTTTTTCTTCCACTGCCTCTCTCCCCCTCCAATCTTCCCATTGACACAACATATTCAAGTCATCCCCTTCTCATCACATAGCCAAAGAATGCTGATTGTTTTCTCCTTATGCGGGTAACCAATTTTCTTTGTCAATTCGTCTCTCTCAGGACATTCTCATTTCGCCTTTTATCTGACCATGGTATTCTCATCATTCTTCTGTAAAACCACATCTGTACAACCTCCAAATAATTTATCACTAATTTACTAATTGTCCATGACTCACTTCCGTACAGCAGGATTGGCTCAATATAACTCATAAGAACTCTTTTCCTCACCTCTATTGATAAAGATAGATTGCATAGGATATGCTTTAATTTGTGGAATGCCGCTTTATGATAAATAAATCAAATTTTTCTTAATTTCACGCACAAACCATGCTTCCATTTAGTTCACATACGAATCACACTTTTGTTCTGCGCTTATCGGCATGACATATGATGATGATGATGAACAATAAATGAGACGGGTACGCAATTATGACCCTGTCGCACTCAATCACGTGATCACCTGAGCCAGTCAGCATCAGATTTTTGTGCCAGTGTGCCAATGCGGGGGTAATACTTACGCCGCACTGCAACTGACGTCACTGGAACAGCGTTATTAGGCCGGAGTGTTTCTATCCATTCACCCTCCATGGGTATTGTGGAAAGAATGTGGCATTGGGCGACACTTTGCTGAAAAACTGGCTAAAAACGTGTGGCAGCAAAAGTGTTAAAGAGAAATAGCATATTTCATGTGCGCGCACGCATACATACACACACTCACAGATAAACACAAAGAGAGGCGTAAATAAATAAATGTGTAGTGTTAAAAAGAAACAGCATATATACACAGGGACACAAATACACACACACACACGCGCACACACACACACACACACACACACACACACAGACAGAGACAGACAAAGAGACTGACAGAGAGAGCGAGACAGACAGAGAGAGAGAGA
>JBBMKB010096917.1:0-10722 GCA_037833945.1 Alaria marginata | reverse complement strand
CTGCAGTTCTTCAGATAACTGAGATCGTGTCACGTCCTATCTATAGTTTACACCTCTACGTAGAGCACTCCATAACAGTATCATACCACACAAACAAGCGCCAGGTGCCACTTATGGTTATCATATCCCTCTGGGTACGGCAGAAGCACCATTCCAGGTAGTATGATAGTAAAATTGTAATACCAAGTATCGCATACAAGAAGTGGGGTGGTGTGACGAAGCTGTATGATTCCTCCAGGGGGATCCTCCACCAGAGGCCACCAGGACCCCCCCACCACCGGGATACCCCACCATTAGTATTGCCCACCAGAGGCAAAAAAGGGTCTCACACCAGAGGCCAAAGGGACAGCTGACTGATTGATGATGATGCACCCACGGAGAAGGAGAGAGACGAGCGGGGTCACATCAACGCTATTGACAGCGAATGATCTGGGGTGCACCATTATTATAACTACTACTACTTCTGCGCATACCAATAAATTAAATGTGCATACATACATAAATGTTACGGTGAAAGGGAGGAGGAGAGAGGGCCAACAATCGATTTCTCCCCACCAACACTACTACTATTAATAGTAGCTCACTACTTACTATAGTAGAGCACTGCTGCTTGCTGTATGTGAGTACCTGTCTGCCTGATCGTGATGTCTCGAACATTTTGTATGTTCGTTCTTATTTACGCTAAAAGTCTTCCATGATACTTCGTCATTTCGTATAAAATACGAATCGTGCGACAGCGTGCGTTCGTATACAGTAGTACCAGGTATACCTGGTATACTGGTATAATATGTGCGATCTCTGCGATCTAAAAACTCTTCTACCGTTATTCGAGAGTTATTCGATACTATACTGCTTGTTGTGGTATCCGAGAGTGAGCGGCATCCTGTGGTATCCTGTGGTGGTGTAGTATCATATCGGGTACGAAAATACCGTACAGGCACGAGTAGTGTCGAATGCTTTTCCCAGCTGATGGACCCGGAATATAGACGTGTGTGCGTAGAATGCGATCCAGTGTCGAAGCCCAACATTGACGGGTGATGGTACTGTTACAGCAGTCGTAGCGGCCATGGAGCCATCGGGTCCGCTTATAGTGCGCATTATAATCAACAACAACAACTGAACTGCTGTGCTGCTGTGAGAGGCACAAGCCAGTGTACTCGTCGTCCTGGTGATTATTAATAGCATACTATATCCAAGTAAAAAAAACTGCCGTGTTGGGGTGACACTCGAACCAAAGTAAGTTTCTAGGCAAATTAATAGTGTAGTTTTTCGGCGGTTTCAAAACTCAAAAATTAATCTTGTTCCTCCTGCACCAAAAAAAAATTCTACCGGGGATCCAAAACCCGGCATGGAAAAAAGTCCCCTCGAATTAACACATCCTCCTCTCACAAAAAAATATATCGATCCTCCAATCCTGCCCAACCAGCAAACCAGCTCCTCTGCTCCCACTTCTGTTTACATACGAGCACCTCATTTTTTCGGGAGACTTTTAGAGCAAGAAGGACACTGATAAGACGAGAGGCAAACTGAGCGGACACTTTTCCCAACTCACACCTACCTCTGCAGCAGCTTTTTTCGAACTGACCACTCGGAAAATCATGGTGCGCACGGCTTTCGTTGCTCTGGCTTGCGGCATGCTTGGCGCCGCCAACGCCCTCAAGGTCGTGACCCCTACCGAGGGTCTGACTGTCATCGCCGACAGGTAAGGGCCTTACTAGAACGTTTCTGACGCTGCCGCCTCTCGCGGCGTGGCGTGGCGTGATGGTGCCCACGCGGCGAGAAGGCGTGCAGCTTGTGCGACAATGCCGCAGCTGTCGTGTCTATGCCTCGTACTTATCTTACCCTGCTTTTGTGTGTGTGTGCTTTGGCTTTGGTTCTGTGTTGGGTCCGATTTCCGGAAATATGATAGCTCAAAAATAGTTCGGCTGATCTCACGTACTTCCCCTATTCCCCATACATATATAACACGAAGTAAAAGAGCGAGTATGATTTGAGTAAACAAACAATACCTGGTAGTCTAGACAGATGCTACCACCACGACGGAGCGAGGACGTACATACATGCATGCTCTCGCCGCCAGTTGCGCGATTGTCGCTGTCTGCCTCCCTCCCTCCCTCTCTCCCTCCCTCCATCCCGCGCGCGCTCGGCCACAACCCCAGACCGGACGATTAATAGTATTGCCTCCCAGACGGCTCTCCCCTGGCGATTCCATCGTACGCATTCGGCTTGTAGGTCTGTCTTGCACACTGCACAATCAGGTTCTGTTTTTGATGCCAGCCGACAGGGCACCATTTATGGAGAGGTCGTTGGGCCCAAACGCTCACCCCAAGTATCTAAACCCCTGTCTCTGTGGGGCCTGCGCTTCACGCACTCGACCACCGAAAACCTTGCGTTTCCAGGCCCGATAGCGCGTGTATGCACCAGTCACCGCGATCTATCCGCCTCCGCCCACGCGCTCGTTCCAAGCTGGGAGGCTCGGGGCAGGTCCTGCCCTCTCCTGCCCACTCCTCTGCACAAAAAATAAATTGTTTTTCCGCTTGGTTGTGGGTGTGACCTTTTTTCTGTTTCTTTTGCTGTATACGTGAAGACTACCTATATATGAAATCTCCCCACCTGCCCTACTGTTTTTGGTATGTTCTGTTTCCAAGCCTCTTTTTTTGAAGTACGTGTGGCATTTCATTAATTTTGCCCGTTGTGCTTTGTGCTCAGTGTTAATGCTGCAGCAGTCCTGGATGGGGGATCGCAGCAGCTGCTGCTGGTAAAATAGCAGGTTGTTTTAAAAGAGGGAGAGAGAACAGACTCGGTGCGCGAGGTGGTTTTATAATCACCGCCTCGCCTCTCATAGGTAAAAGGAGTAAGTACTCTCTCATAGGTAAAGGAGTACTCGCATCGTGTCATATAGCGGTCTTGGCCGTATGTTTTCAGACCACGCTACCACCTCTCTTCCTATCTATGAAGAGCTACCCATGCATAGACCATGAATTCGAAATTCTTTGTGTTTTGTATGCCCATGCAAAAATTCACGCAGCAGACAGGAAGATGCAGGGAATACAAATGTGTGTCATCACACGCCCGAAAAATAATTTTTGCGAGCTTTGCGAGTGGAACATCTGAACTGTTTGCCCAGTCTAGTACGCTGTACTTTCTTCCTCCGGCTGTTTTTTTTACTCTAGTTCTTCGGTATGTAGTGTACTTTGCTGCGGCTGTGTTTTTTTCCTCCCGTCTTTTTATGGCGGCATGCATGCTCTGTCGATAGCAAACACAACAAAGGAATGGGATGGGGTGTTTCGTTTTTTGGTTGCTGGTTTGTTGTTCGTCCGTGCGCTACTTGCTGCTCAATTTTTTTTTTTGACATCGGAGTGTCTCCTCCTCTCCCCTCTGCCTCTTTGCTCCCTGCTCCTGCTTGTGTGCTGTTTTGCTTACTTTTCTGCTGCTGCTGCTGCTGCTGCTGGTGCTGCTGCGGTGCTATTTGTCTGCTGTCTACTCTTTTTCTTCTTCTCTTTCTTTCGTACCGGGCGCGGTACGTTGTTTAATTCGTTTTTATGCGATGAAAATCATAAAAATCTGGCGGTATGATACCTTGTTTTCTACCGGTGTCGTTTCTTTTGCGATGAAAACCGTAAACTTTTTGTTTATGCGACGGAAAAAGGACGTACACCGTTGAGTGGACGGGAACGAGCGACGACAACCGCTTCGAGATCGACCTCTACTACTGCGGCTCCTACTGCCTCGAGGTACGATCCCCCTCATTATATACGTGCTCTGCCGTTTTCCTGTCTTGTTTCGTATTATATGTATCATCTTCCACATACATCCGTATCTGGATTTTTTTAGGTTAAACGTTGCGTATGTTTTTGCGCCAGGCGAACAGCCTACCGGAGAGACCGTGGTCCGCCTACCTTGGCACTCCTAAAAATTGCGCGATCTTTCTTCCAGCTTCTCCATGGCTTCCGTCATTTTCTATCCTTGACCTGGACTACCAATAGGTGGACCCCGCATCATCAAAGGACCCTGACATATTCGCAAATTCCGAAATTCCAAATTCGTACATACCTGGTACCGGTATCATTTTTAACCCAGCCGATTTCGGTATTTGTTTTAAAATCAGCTGTGACTTATAGATCACCGCCTGCCGATACGAAGAACGCCTGGTTCCAGCTCCCTGGTTCTGCGTTTTTTAGAGTAATTCTGGGTTTTAGTGGTATCGCGGGGGTTCCCTACCTCGGAACTTTGTTTTATTGTTGTTGTGTGTTCGTGTTTTGCTCTTGTTGCACTTCAAGGTCTGCTGTGCTCGGTCCCAAGTTCCAAGTTTTTACCAGGTGCTAATTGCTAATTGCTGCTGTACCTGGTTACCGGAATATAGAAGTTGCCACACGTTCCGTGATGTGCTTCCTCATTTTTGTGTTACTACTATTTAGAGTATTGTGCGCGTATTGCTTGCCTATGGTAGGCGTATTGAAAATCGCCGGCCGTATTTTAGCGAGCAAGTGGTTTAAGGAGCCGCCAAAGTGACAAGATGTTGTCAGCAGTTCTGAACTCGTCTTATACCTTGGTGGTGGTTTTGTTTTAGGTTGAAGGTGTCAGGAAGCGTGTTTTCATTAAGACGTCCCGTCTAAACCATCTTATGTCTCCTCCCCCCTGTAGGCTGAAGGCTCTTCGTGGATAGTCCTATCCCTGGCATGCAAAGATGTCGGGAGACAGGACTTTCAACCCTTGACAGACAGCAGGTTTGCCTTGACATGCCGTGACTGACACCAAACTTCTAGGTTTTAGTGTAGAACACTTCAGCCCTGCACCCTTGACAGCGCATGTTTTGCCTTGCTTGACATGTCTCCCGACATCTTTGCCGTCTGATGCTCCGGCTGGTGGCCGAGTTGGCAACCTCGGACTATATCATAGCCCGTGCCTGGTTATTTGCTGCAGTAGTTGTTCCGTTTCCTCCGCTGACTAAATATCTTCTCCAAAGTTCTAATAGCGGTTTCAGCGGTGGCAATAAATTTTCAACCACGATACCCTACGTCCAGCCGTAGTACTCGTCGGTACCAGATACCGTGATGTACCGAGGATATACCGGTACCTCGGGTATACACGTGTTTTATGTGCAGCCAGCGGTGAAGCAGCACAGCAGGGCTGCAGTACACAGCACAAAGACCCTCGCCCTCCCGCCCCCCCCGCCCCCTGTATACTACAGATACAAGGGTGCTGTATACAGGTAGAGAGCCTGGCGTTCTTCGGTCCGTTTTCGTTGTCGCCACGTTCAATTATATATCGTGTTGTTGCTCAAATTTCCTACAGCAGTTAGTTCTGTATTCAGGTCCCTGTGTGTATGTACGTACTTGATGTACAGAGGATAATATACCGGTACGACGTATCTATCATACCTGTGTGCCTTTTATTAGGTGTGCACTGATGCAGCCAGCAATGGTACAGTATAATTAAGAAAAAAGTACAGTATAATAGCATAGCAGGCTGAAGTATACAGCAAAACACCCCCCCCCCCTCCCCGCCCCTCTGTATACAGATGAAGAGCATGGCGTTCTTTCGGTCGTTCTCGGTGTCCTAGAGTTGAATCCTGTGGTTCGTTGCTCATGTTCTCAATTCTCACAGCAGTACGTACGTAGTGTAGTTCTGAGTTCTCGGAAAACCGTCCCAGAACAGAATTTCCTTCGGAAAAAGGCCAAACAACCCCCCGAGAACAAGCTTCTAGTTTCAAGCGAGGTGCTCGATACTCGTACTCGTACTCGATACTCGATGATGGCTGCCGTGTGCACCAGGCACATCGTTCTACAGTACATGGCGGATGATATTATACTCGGGTAGCATCGTATGAGCGCGTCTGTGCCTAAAGTTGTACCAGGTACCTGGTATCATACATTACGCCTGTAGTATACTCACTGTTCGCAAATCTACAACGAGCGGCGTTGATTTGATCCTATTGGATCTCGGATCTTGAAGGCTGTTCTTTTCAGTTTCTTTTTCAGACTTTTTTTTTCCCGCCCCGAGGCCATGCGGCCACGCGGCCTTTTCAGAAGTATACTGGCACTAATTGTTCTTGCTGCTGCTGCTGCTGCTGCTGCTGCTGCTGCATCATCATACATGATCAGAAGGATCGTTGTGGATCGTTTGCGAGTGATTCAATTTCAATGCAGATCGTACGAACCCTCCTCGTGTACCTGGTGTATGATATCCCAAGTGTATCCAGAAAATAAATAAATTCAGATATTTTGCGGCTGTCTTGTTCAACCTACAAGTACGACAGGAGGACCTCATGTGATGTGAAACGACGATGGTGTGGCCACATTATGTACGAATATTGACCTCTGAAGATATACGGCTGTTCCGGCCCTGAACCCTACGAGTCGTAGTCGTACCGCATGCGCTGCAATCGCCACATCCTGCGTCGTAACACGAGAACCCCCGTGCGTCGTACCATGACGAGAGTACGAGGTTGATCAAATTATTGGCTCTGTTTTTAGGACGACACTCCCGTTCAAGTCCTATTTCGTGGACAAAACACTTGAAATTAGATATCAATCCATCTACATGTGGAGTGCAGTACTAAAATGATAAATTAGACCTGTGAACACGTAAAGTTAAGGACTGCTGTGAGGAACAAACACACACACTTACTTGCATCCGACAGACGGCAATTTTTGCATTGGCTGCTATTCATAATTGACTGACACTTTTTAGTGTGTAACACTTACTTGCTACCAGGTATTTATTATGTAGGTCCTGATGTGCGCCTTGTAGCCTGGCGTTCGTTGGAGTGGTCGGTACGTAGTCGGTAAATTTTGCAAACCGTTACGTAACCATGTAGCGGCAGTTTCACTTTTTCTTTTTGAAACGTAGGTAGCAAAAAACAAAATTTTCGGCAGGATTTTTTTCACCCATAAAAATCGGCATGTTTTCGATTGTGCGTCCCAATTTTGTTTCTCCTCCGAAAAAAACGGAGTTTTTTTTTTTGCGCCACACCCTCTACCAAACACAGCACCAGCAGCAGTGCCCATAGCGGTCTGCAGGCAACGTACATACCCGGTGCTGGGCATCAGCAGAGAGGAGAGAGATGACTACAAGGCAAGTGGGGCAGCGTTCCAGCTCGATCGGGAAAACAGTGGGCGCCACCACGATCGTTCCGTTTTCCTTTATTTCGTCATGCCTTGAAGTGAGGCTACGTCGTCCATCTGCGCGCATCGCGTCTGCTCCCAAAAAAATGGCGAAAAAACATCACCGAAAAAGCAATACGCAAACCACCCTCCCGATCATGGCTTCGCCGAGGTCGGAAGCAAAGGGGAAGACGGCCGCATCCAACCCAGACAGCTCCACGGGGTCGCGCTATGCTCTTGCTGAGGCCAAGGACGTGCCGGCGACGAGCGCGGTGTGCAAGGCGCTCGTGGAGCTCGAGGAGCTGGTGAGAACAGCCGATGCTACGAAAGAGACTTTGTCGGAGCTTTCTGGCCTGCTCTATCTTTGCGACGTGGTGACCAGGGGCGTTTTGGACCGCTATGAGGTGATCCCAGGGCAGCAGGAGTGTGTAGAGGTGCTCGGACAGCACCTCGAGAGGGCGAAGGGGCTTGCTGCGCTGTGCCAGAAGGGACGGCTGGCGAGGTTCTCGAACAGCAGCCGGAAGGCTTTGAGGAACATCGATGCTTGCCGGAACAACGTGGTCGCTTTTGCTAGGGGGCAGGAGCCTGAACTTGCCATAACGGAGGAAGTGTATGTGAGTGGTTGCGTGACCTGTTGCCTCTGAACCGCCTGCAACAACATGCCTATACTATGCCTGCTGTTGCTGCTGCTGTACATAGCAGGCTAGGGCTCGCTGCTATCTTGTGCTGCACGACGTGCTGCTGCTACGTGCTGCGCTATGTCACGACATAAGAGCTGGTACGGCAAGCAATGCATCATGCCTTCAGGCTTTTGTCATTCCCCACACAACAATCAAGTAAATCCTGCACCTTATCTCGACCCACAGGAAGAACTCAAATTTTGTGTACCCGACGCAAGCAAAGCAATAAGCCGCCCCCGCCCCCCCAGCAGGCGAGCAGCTGCGAGCTCATGGGACCCAGCAATTTGCGACTCAAAAATCGAAAGTCAAGACTCTAAGAAGAGCTTGTAATGTAAGTATTACTGCAACGCCTTGCTGCGCGAGTGTGGTACATGCCCTCATGTTGCAAGCAATTCGGACACACACGCCCCTGCATCCCGGATTGCTTTGCTCTTGCTTCGTGTGGCCAAAATGCTGAACGTAAAAGTAAAAGTCGTCTTTTTTTTCGACATTTTTTGTTCCCATACTCGTACGAGGGTTTTTTCCGGTCTACTTTTATTTGACTCCAGAACAGAAATATCTCACGCCGGCAAGCAGGCCAGGCTCGGCAAGGCAGACCTCCTGGTGTACACAGCAGGGGGGAGCTGTGCGTGTTCATGCAGACAGGTATACAGTTCCTGCGTACTTGTGCTGCGTGCGCCCCTGTCTATAGGTGTTCTATAGGTGCGCTCGCTCGAAACCCTGCAGAAAATGCATGGCGATTACAGAGTACCTGTAGAGGGAGGAGATATCCGGCAAATCATATTTTATTTACGAGTATTGCATGCCATGTTCATATCTTGCCCGCTGGGCACTGCTTGGACACATAGAGGAGCCGGGGCACCTTCGGTCCTACTGCTGTAGAGGTTGGATCGCACAGCGCTCCGTGCATAATGTAGTGGCAGCTCTCTACATAATGTAGTAATCGTGTGTCAATCCAATGGGCATTGCATGGGGATGCTGCTGTTCTCTCCACTGCCACTTTGAGACGAGAAGAGAAAAAAAGTGGAAAAAACTGACGATTCGGCCACGGGCAGTCGTGGGGTAGGCAGGGGTGTGTTCGAACTGCAACAAGGAAGGTAGCACAGGTAGGTAGGCGGTGCGACATGTGTGCGGCAGCATGGTGATGACAACTTTCATGTTCCTGTCGCCGCTCGCTCGTGCTAAGTATGATGTGATAGCATCATAGCCGCTTTATACGTAAGATCACAATCTTTTTTTCGGTCGCCATACATGGGACCTCATGGCCATTATCGCCACTACTATCGGTGGTTTGTTTAGATATCATACCCTACCAGTAGATGGGTGGAAAGAAGGGCACACACCCAGCAGTAATAAATGTCCGATCGCATATCATACCATGGATACCAGGTAATAAGTCAGATAGTCGGCACCTCCAGGAAACGACTAACTATTGTCCGACTAATAACTAGTTGGTGACTTAAGTCGTACCGACTCACAGCTCTAATTATTTCCCTATTATTTATCACGAGTCCGTGGTCACATGGTCAGACAAAACCCTATTTGGCGTGTAAATAACATGGGTAGACAAACCCTCAAAGGTCGTGCTGCTTTCCAAGGCACAGCAGCACCAGCAAGGCAGCAGTAGCATGGTGCGCATATGCCTCCATTCGCTGTTCTGATGAACTATAGTGCAATGCTCGCTTGCACAGGAGGAGCAGTAGCAATGATAATGGCATGCCTGCATCAATTAGCTGTTACATACCCTGGTACTAGTTATTGATAGTAGAAGAGAGGGCAATGCCGGCTACAACGGTGTGCACGACCTGCATCCATTACGAGTTACGAGCTTGGCTGATCACATCATACTACTGCTTTACTATAGACTACTGCAGCTACTGCTGTACGCGTCATATTTATAAGTTGTTTTTGTTGCGGGCGATCGTGGTAAAACCTTCAGTCAGTTGACTACTACGTCGACAGCTGTCGTCAACAGTTTTTTCATAATTATACACACCAGGTACTCTGGTTTGCTTTTTATTGCGTCAAACACTCCTGCCACTTCGAATATCATTCTGCTGCCACCTTTGATCTGCCACCTTTTGATCCGAAATTGAATGCTGGGTGCATATATATGCCTGTGCTTTTTTTATGCGCACACCGCAGTAGTGCTGGGTCGAAACCTCACTCTGTGATGCAGCAACCCCGCACGAGTGCAAATAATAACAAAACGACACGCTTATCTTTCAAGCTGTTGTACTCACTGCTGTCTGCTTGCTGTAGTATGATACGCTTCATCGCTGCGATGCCGGTTTTAGTTTGTTTTTGCGAAGTTTTTGGGAAGTTATTGCGAGGCGAACTTTGGAAAGTCTACGTGGTGTCGCTGCGTTGAAAACCAGTGCGCCATTTATTCTTGATTCGAGGCAATAATACAACCAGTACGCTATTTATTCTTGATTCGAGGCTCGACGCTGACCATTTATGATTTCAGAGCTCTACCTGCCTCGGGTACCGCTGTTAATGATTCCTGCTTCCTGCCACACCACGCCTGCATTATTTACGTACGTACATTTTGACGGTCAGCTCGTCAGCATCCCCTTCTTCTTCTAGCGATTGGTCTTCTTGTGGTCTTACGTGTCTTTGGTCTTGCGTCTTGGGTCTTGGAATTTGTTTTGTTTTCGAAAAAATGTAATTTTTGTAATTCTCATCAACCACGGCGTCTCTCCAACAAACACTCCAACCGGCAGTCACTGAAGTCAGCTAGTGAGCCTGTCGTTGCAGTGTCAGTAGTGTCAGTGAGGCAGGTGTTGGTGTGTTGTTGCTCCGGCGATCCTTCCCCGATTTGCCCATCAAGTGGACACCAGTGTGTGTGTGTTCTTCACATTAAACTGATCTTTCTACCAGTCTACATCCAGCAAAACCAGTGTCCGTGCCGATGCCTCCGAGAGAGACGAGCT
>JBBMKB010096906.1:0-10722 GCA_037833945.1 Alaria marginata | reverse complement strand
TCTTGGAAGTCATGTTTCGGATGAGATATTGAGCTCCTAATGTTAGGAGCTCAGGGACTTATTACTGCACCCCTACCCTGGGATGACTCACGACAGTCCGTAACGTACATCTGCTCGTAGCGAGGGCATCGTCCCAACATGGTCTGGTGACGGCCTCGCCTGCTTCGATCACTCCTCATTTATGATTGTCTCCCCCTTTTACTCTCCTCTTCTCTTCTTCCCCTTGCTAGATTTTTACCTTCTGGCCACAAGCGCCTTTCTCCAAACAATCATACACATTCTTCTTCATTACAAGGCATTGTCATAGCAACTACCGGGTCGTCTCTGCAGCTTTTTTCACAGGGTCGGAGCCTCGATACGCATCACTCCAATAGTAACAGAGGATATCGACAGTATGATCGGATCGCCCGCAATTTTGGCGTCAAGCTATCTGTCCAAATATAGGTAACACGCGCATAACTTCCGTTTAATAAATATCCTAATTCGGGAAAAACCCAAACCTAAACCGGAGGAACACACATAACTCTACGTTGGGGGATGAATTATATGGGTTAACCAACAGTAAAACCATGGGCGACGAAAGCGTACGGTACAGTGGCTATGGTTTGACGTCGTCCAGCACAACTACCTGACCTTTTGTCAGTGTTCAAAGCTTTGGTGCCTTACGGCTTCGCGTTATTCACTGCCACCATACGAGAGATGTTTGGTTTTTGCGCTGTTAATCTGGAGAAATAAATCGAAGTATTTGTTTGAGTGAGGTACAACCCCACTTGCGTAACTGGCATGTGCTGGAAGTAAAGATGGAGGGTTACCTCTCCTGTCCTAGCCTCGATTGGACACTGTGGACAATCTCGTCATTTCCACTACCGACAGGTGGGATAAGCTTACATAGGTCTACTTTGCATCCGGCCCTTAGATACAACAAGTGAGAGTAGAGCCTTGAAGCCAAGTTGTTGACAGTGTATGGCAGTTGTGGCTTTTCGTTTCGTGATGCGCATGGCCATATGCTACATTAAAGTGTTTTTTTTTATGCTTTCTGCAACATCTTACAGCGATATCCGGCTTGGTGTAAGCTACCACAGGGCCGCTAGCGCGAGTGGCCGAACCTCGGTGATGAAAAAAAAGGTACCCCGCCCCCCTTCCGGCAAGATCGGTCACCGTTATTGGCATTCGTCACTCCAGGGTTGAATCCATCGTTCGACGAAAAGGCGTCAGACGCTCGTATACATGGTGTTTTTGCGAGTTGTTTGTGAATCTCCCGAAAGCCCCTCTCGAACTGATAACACATAAACTGGACAGCCTACTTTATATTGGGGTGTGCTTGTAATACCCGGCGGTTGATACTCGTCGCTGAAGATCTGGGGTTTCATACCTGGGGTTTGTTATTTTGTGGACCGGCATTATTTTTCGAGAGTAAGTTATGCATACCTCTGGTAGGTGTTGCTGGCCTTTTGGGGTCAGTAGTATGAATGAAATGATATGTAAGAGCCGGGTCCATGACATAATACACGACACGTGTCTGTAGTACTACAAAGACTGACTGGTATATTTTGTATGGGGTCTGCGACAACAAGGTGAGGCCCGTGTATGTGTGTTTGGTGGTGTGAGATTGATTCTCAGCTTGTTCCCCTCTCACTTTTACCGTCTAT
Source organism: Alaria marginata (assembly GCA_037833945.1). NCBI lineage: Eukaryota > Phaeophyceae > Laminariales > Alariaceae > Alaria > Alaria marginata. The sequence goes on along the minus strand of JBBMKB010096906.1, from coordinate 9,073 downwards.
CGTATTTCTACTCCGCCTCTTGTGATCGAGACAAGAATACTGCTTCAAATATCGCAATCGTCTAAAATCCAAGAGTTCACGCTGTGGTCAGGCTATCGCTAGTGAATATTGACCTGAATGTAACCAGCCTCAATGGTTAGGCACCACCCAAGGCTGCGGTAATTCTCTAATTTGAGGGGCGCGCTTTTACCGGAGAAGATGCAAGGAATTTCTGAAGGAACAGTTCCAATAAGCACCATGAACAGGATATGCCCTTCGACGCCGACATCAGGTCGTATCAAAAGATGTCGACAGCAAAGCCGCGGGTGTTGCGCACGCGCTCGCTGGACATGCCTGACGGCAGGGGTAACAACCGTGCCATCACGGGGCTGCCTGGCGTCTCAGGTGTTCCAACCCGGTGCGTGACCCAAGTCGTTATCATCAGCAGGCGCCATCCTGCAGCTACAGGTAGTATTCGGGTGCGAGGTGCCCGAAATACACTTAATTTGTTAACTAAACACATACATACGACCACAGCCAGAAGTAGAACTACATATATAATCATATCACGGTCTGAGCGCAACAGACATTTCTCAGCTGCTAACATGAGGAGCTCAATATCCCACCAGAAACATGACTCCAAAGACATTCGTTGTTCGCGAAACCCAATCAAAGTCCAATGCGCTACTGTAGTCCTAAACCGAACACAATGTATCGTACAATTATTACATCAACCGGTAGTTCCTCGCTTGAGGAGCTCAACTAGGCATAATCGTTTTGCCCAAAACGTGCAACCTCTACCGTGGAAAGGTTCCATAGCGATGTTTCGTGGCCTACTGCCTATCGTCAGCATATATACTGGTCGATGCTCAAAGTGGCTCCTTTGCACCTCGCTCGCGTTGCCGATGCAAAATGTGACCCACCCCCAATCATAAGCCCTCCTTTCAGCAGGTTTTCAACATCACCTCCTGTCACTTTCAACGGCCTGGACAAAGCTCGCGGTCTGCCACCTACGCAGTAGCAGGCTGCGCCCGTTTATATATATATCCGATGGAGCACAACATAATCATTGACGGTGCCGGGCCCATATTTGGCTCGTACACTATAACCGTACAACGGGTGGTTCTTATTACAGCTAGAGCAGTTACAAAGAGGAACGGCACTAACTGCTGGATAGCTGTAGCACTTCGTTCGGGTGCACAGATATAGGTGCGCCTGCTATGCTACGATACCATCATAACATACGACGCCCGAGATGAAACAGGACAACGATGTGAAGCACGCTGGCCTTTCTTGGGACCAAAGCTGAACCTTCACGTTTGACGCTATTGTAACAGGTACACGGTTACATATACGTATATCAACACGGTTTACGATGATGGGGTGAACAGATCGACGAAATGTAATCAAACTGTGCTGGCACCTTGTGTATGCACCTCACCCCGCCCCCTCCAAAGATAAATAGTACATCTACCGCCAGCGGTTCCTCGTAAAATGACCGACATGGCTCTTGAATCCGAAAAGGCTAAAAAATGATGACCGTGTAAACTCTACGCGCTTCAACATCAGTTCTGGTGCCCACCACGCACCCCCTCCCCCTGTCACCAGCGCAAATATTGCGGTAGAGAAGGTACCCCGCTTTCGCTGTATAGCACGAGCAGCAATGTACTTCACTCATAAACGGACTTACTCTAGACAAATATTGATAACAGAGTCATCCCACGGTAGGGGTGCAGCAATAAGTTCCTGAGCTCCTGACATGAGGAACTCAATACCTCACCCGAAACATGACCTCCAAGATTTTCGTTCGCGCAACCCGATCAACATTTCTATCCGTTAGTCCTAAACCAAATGTACTCGTAAAATGATCATACCAAATGGATTTTCCTCACTTCAAGAGCTCAACCGGTCAGGAACGTTTGACCCCAAAACAGTTCAACCCCTACCGTGGGATGACTCAACGAGAGTAACTAGAGAGGGGTCTAGTGCTGCATGCATCCAAACCGAAAGGTACAACGTATTCAGACAGCGAAACAAATGGGCAAGCACTGGCGCGAGCGGCTCTGGGCCGCTGACAAAACTAACACTAAAACTTCACCCCCCGACTGTGGCCTTGATTTCTGGTTTCGTTGGTCGTGGGCGTCAATCAAACTTAAACACGCTGATCATGAACTCGCCACCGCACGCGACGGAGTCATCCCCACTGCACGGATGGTCGCACACACCTTCTTCCGCGGTGCTGGCATGTAAGTACCCACAGGAGCACGCTGCATAGTAAAGAGGTGTAGGACACGTGGGAAATTGTCAATCAATGTTGTCAGGATATTTGTTGGCGACGACAGTGAACAAGTGCAGTAGCAGAGGGAGCAGGTTCGAGGACTTCTGTTTCAACGGCTCAAGCCCAATATCGCGAGTAGCTCTACCCCTGCAGATCCTAAGCGGTTTCCCGAAATGCACTGCCTCAAACATATTTCGTTCGCTGCTTCGAATAACACCGGGCGGGTATCTCTCAACCATGACGTTGGTGAGCAGCACGCGGCTTCATAGAGCTTGCGTTGTGGCCTGCTATACGTCGTCCATATATATTTAGTGGCATCGAGGCCGATGCATTACAGTATGCTTCAGTTGTTGATGGCCCCCCGTTTCACTTGCGCTGGGAGGTGTTCGTGTCGAAGTAGCGCTCACGCTCAGATGACGCTGCGCGTTGTCGTCTATCGTAATGCTGTGCTTACAACGGCGGTTGTGTCGCGACTGATGCGCGCCAGTCTGTCTGGTTTGTCGTCGAGCCTTATGCCACCGTCTGTCGCGATTCTATAAAATGGTCGCGGAAGAGCCGTGCGCACGTTTCGAGTATCTAGAAAACCGTGCAACACATATATATGTCCTACCGGTGGCGCGTTCTACGATAGAGGTAGCACTTTTTGGCGTTTTTACTTTCCTGGATGACGGGGCTCCTTAACCTAAAATCGTCGGAATGTCATTCTATTTTGGCAGTATGCATTTGTTTGTATAAATGGGCCACGGGTTTGCTCATCGGATTGCACTTTAAGTTAGCTCGAAACCCGTTTTTTTCGGTGAGGCATAGAGCTCCTCAAGTGAGGAGCTTAAAGAAAAACATGCTGCACCTCTATCGTAGGATGCGTCCGGTGATCAACAACACCGCACGCAGCTGAGGGCAAAGGCGTGCACGTAACCAATGCTCAGCCAACCGTTTAAAACACGTGGCCACTAATGTATACCGGCTCGCTTGTGTCACGAGCGAGCGCCACCTACCCAGCGTCTGAACTCGAATGTACCCACCGTATGAGACAGAGGTGCCGAAGTACTTGGTGCCTGCTTTTCGGCACATGTTGGCGCACACCTGAGGACACACGGCGATGCAGGAGAATAACGACGGCAAATATATGTGAAACGTTAGCACCAATGAGTCGGTCTTGGTTTTGGAAACATGTCGCGCGTTCCCTTGCTTTCCAGATGCCGATGTTCGTTGACAATACGGTTGTATCACCACAGTTGGTATGTTTATCGAGTGCCACTTCGTAGCAACGTTCGTTCTCCAGTGTTTGCAGACACAATATACCCAATTATGACACGAGGGGTGCTACGGCAGAGGCGTTTGTTTCTAAATCGTTCTTGGGGCTGCTAACTTGAAGAGCTGAGAACCTCCACCAAACCACAACTCTGCTATTAAAGAAAAAAACAAGGAGAACCGATCAACAATCCTGTGGACTAGGCAGCCAACGAAAACCGATGCAAGAACACAAATGGTATTGTAAATATATTGGGGGCGTTTCTCAGCGTAGGATAGTAAATGGTTTGGCCGATGAGTGCTGCCGTTACCGTAGCGCGCGTTCACACAAAGTATGCAGACACTCCGAAGTTTAGTGTGGTGGTTTGCACTAAGGCATACCATGTCGAGGAAGTACCCGAATGCCACACAGGAGATGCAACACGGGAGCGTGCCGGGATAGCTGGTGGTAACAAGTTCAATTAGTTCACGCACCGACTGAGGGGCCTGCTCAACCCAATGTTGTCGCTTTCCCGATTTATTTCAGTAATGTTTGGGTGAGGTTCAGTGCCCCTCTTGCTTACAGCCGCCTAAACGTTAGGAGCACCCATACCGTACGCGCCTCTCGACCGTAACAAATTTGCGCTGCGCTAATTATTTGTTCACCTCTGCCGTCATGCTCCGCGACGTACTCCTGAAGGTTAGGGCGTGGTTGGTAGGTCCGTTGACATAACACCCAACGTACGAGGCATGTTTCACCGAGTCCAGCCCAAGACTGTCGTCCGTCGTTGGCTGCGCGTGGGTCACAATGGCAGCTCCTGCCACGTTCTCTGGTGTGAGACTCGCAACGGTTACAAGTGTGATTGTGATGGAGGGTTCTGATGTGGCAGCTTCAGAGGACGTTGTTTTGGTTCCTGATGTGGAGGCTTGGGTGGGCGCCCTTGTGGTCGTTAATACGGTACCCCTTAAGCGCGGTAGTGTGTCAGCCGTGAACAGGGACGGTACGGGCGCTGTGGAGGGTCTCGATGAGGTCGCTGTGGTTAGCAACCTGGTAGAGCCCGACGTAGATATGGGTGCGCCTGCGGGCGACGAACTGGCCGCCGATGTGGGGTCCCTGGATATGGCGGGCGCTAGATTGGTCAACGGTGTAAATGTCCTGGATGAGCTCGGCGCTGGTTTGGTCGCTGTCGAGGGGGGTTTCGATAAGGTTGGTTCTTGTTCGGTTGGTGTCGTGGGTTCCCTGGATGAGATGACCGCTGGTGGTCGCGCTGTAGTAGGGCCCCCAGCAGAGGTCGGTACGAGTGTTTGGTTTTCGCAAAAGTCGGTCCCGACGACGAGGCGTGTGAGGGGGGTCAAGGCGGGGTTATTGCCTTGGTCATCCGTGTAGTTTACCGATACGATGATGCTGTCACCGGGATTCGCGCTGCACACGTCCAGTTCCACCTCGAAGTCTATGGCGGTGTCCTCGAGGTCGGCAATGGTGAAGGTTACAGTTCTTCCCGAGGCCGATCCGCCCACGATAGAGGTAGATATGACGGGGATGGCGAACTCGACGACCACCGTGGCACCTGTGGATAGGCATGGAACGGAGGGTTCTCCGTGCGACGCGAGAATGCTTTCTAACGCGACTGAAAAATGAAAAGAGCCGAGTTCGGCGACCGTACGTACGTGACCCCACGGAGGGCGGGCGAGGTGGGCAACGTAAACATATTTATGTGACATGGTCGCTTGATGGCTTTGAGCAGTTCATACGTATGCCAATCGTGCACGTTGATCGTGGGGATGACGCTGACCTGAAGTGGTCCCCTCTTTGGCATAATAAAACAGTCCAGCTTGTAACATTGCCGTGGATATTCCCCGTATTATAGCTTATGGGTCTACAGAACCAAAACATTATGTATTAAGGTCACGATTCGTATGTCGCTCGTTGCAAGCGCTATCGAAAATGGATATCCATAGGTCGAGCCGACTGATCATGTAAGCATGACACTTCAACACGTTGATCTTGGCGAGAGTAGGATGAACCACGCGCGCGTACCAGTCACGCAACCTATCTAAGTGAACCAACATGCGTACGCTGGTACCCCGCAATAGGTAGGTTGCCCGGACAGATGGATATTACATGTCATACAAGTTATTGTGTGCATCCCCTCCCAGAGTTTGGAGGTAAGATCTGTCGTTCGTGCTCTAAAATGTTCGATACTTAAAACAATACACTAAACCTCCAGTTTTTCAAGTCGCGGTATACCTTTCGCGTCGCGCGGCTTACGAGTCGTATCGCACGAAACGGCCGGTGTAAGAGGGGCCCTTCTAGTCCACAGTTCTATGTTGCCTTGGACTTCTCCATGGAGTGTCTAGTGTCTTCCTTAACGTCTGGCTGTTGCTCACGTTATGCATCGTTTTGTGGTCTTCGATATGCACCGCTATCAACATTTTGTTTAACTCTCTCGCTCTTACTGAGGCACAGGGCCGTTTACGAATAGTACCTAAACGCTGGAGTAAAAATGAAGTTACCCCCTTTCCGTTCCTTGGAGCAGTTTTCTGGCCTATCACGTGTTCCGGTCCTGCCAACCTCCAAATCTACTGCGATCGTTGAAGTTTGGGCTGTTGGAGTCGTTTTGCGTGTTTTGCGAGTAGTATCTCGTGTTTTGCAATTGGTATAGCGTTTGTCGGTTATGCTCACTTTCAAGCGCACTGAAGTCATGGACGTTCAAGACGTTTTCGCCAGCGATTCCCATAAGCCCCGCCCGGTCGACCCCATCACCTGTCCCGAACGAAACACGGCACGCAGACATTTTCAGCGACCGGCAGCCAGGGAAAGTGGGGTACAACGGGCACGTGTTACGTTGGAGATACCACGTTCTTGCAAAAACATATATGTCTGGCCAGGGTCCTCGACTGAGAAGCTAACGAACACCTTGCGATCCGATAACAACTTGGTGCCAGTCAACATAAAATTGTTACCGCATGAGATCGTGTGCATCGGGTTCAGCTGTCAGGTGTGTTCAAAATCGGGTGTTTGGTGAGGGGTGCTCCACGCATGAGGATCCCCGGACATTAAGGAGCCACCGCTACCCTAGCACGCGTCAGGGGATGGCAAAATAAACCAACCTGTTTATATACCCCTGTGCGAACGCAACCTTTTCAGGTTACGCGACCCGTCACTGACGTAATAGAAGAAGAACGGGGAGCTTGCACCTTGCGGGTTCAAGCTCCGACAACACAGAACCAGGAGAAGCTGTACCTTCTTGTCACAGCTCCACACACACAAGCACACACACGGGTGAGCCGTACCTTTTCGTTACGGACACCCATCGGGCATATATACGGGTGGTATGTCAGTATCACGCACCCGGTGTTGTATCCTATTAGCATCATCAACTGCCTTCGGTTCACAGTTCCACAAGCATCAAGGCATACCAATCCTTCCCACTATAATATAAAATTTCCATATTCGTAGACCTGTGTCTGAAACCGTCGTATCCCAAACACCCCCTATATTCACAAGGTGGATACGCAGACACCCCGTTGCACGATCGGTCGATGTAGAACGCACACGGCTTGCAGACATGAGCCCCACTTAAACCCGTGCTCTCACCGCGAAAGTAGTATCATTAGCACTTAGACAAAGTTTGGAAGAGCATTCATCTCCAAGCCAACGGTAACGGGCGGTCTGTCGATGACGACACAACTAAGGTCTCATTCGGCCGTAGAGCTAGGCCAGTAAGGGCACAGCATTAAAACGGCTGCCGTGTTCGGGCATAACATAACGCAGGTGCACTCACCCACTCCCACGGCAAATATCACACTACCGTCTGCCCGACGTTCCTCCGTTGCAGCTTTGAGATCGTCGCTTACTCCGTCGGTGATGACGATCATTAACAATGCGCTTGCGGGATGTGCGAGCAGAAGTTTAGATCCTTCGAAGATACCTAATCAAGGCCACCATGACGGGGGACACTGTTTGGAACTCAAATTGCATTGTCTCAGGTACAATTCTGCAGACCCTACCCATACGACATGTGTTTACAAGTGGTAATCATTTGGCATGCTTTGTTTTTGCTATATATACAGCCGTAGGCTTGTTTATTACGCTAGCGTTTCTTGGCGAGGCAAAGGATTGTTTGCGCTATTAACAGTGGTCATTGGCTATATGATACACCGAATTTATCCTTCTCTACGGTAGCTCAGGTCACCTTTGACTGTGCTTCTGCTCCCTTCTACCCGAGGGGCCGAGTCCACAAGGCTGTCGACGGCTTCGGCAGAGTTGAAGGTAGCAGACAAGACCTCAGCCGTGCTTGAGTATTGCGCGTAGTAGATCTCGCCGCCGTTGTTGAACATACCCTTGTCTGCATATAAGGCAACGACCTGCTTAGCAAAGTTCTTCTCCAGCTCGAAATCTTCATCGGAGATGCCACCAGACCCATCGACGACGAGCGCCAGATTTACCTTTTAGGGTTGACGAACATTCCAAACGCGAACGAGTGGGGAAAACACAAGTTGAAACTTTTGGACAGAGATTCTCCAGTAGCTCACGTCTTCGGGGGTATAACTACAAAAACCATACCTGTAAAACATTGTGTTCGCCTTATATAGAACAGCATTTCTTTTTTCTTCCACGGTGCTGACCAGTCGAACCCGCGCCCGTCAGACACCAGCGAAAAAGCTTTTGGCGGGACAACAAAATATCAGCGATTGTCTGCGCGATCGTCTCGAGCGAAGAACTGGAGTTGCAGCACTCGACCAAGTGCCGTCCGCGTTGAGCCCTGGTGACTCGAAGTCGGCCGTTATCCACGGGGTCATCATGGGACACACCCGGATCTCGATGCGTGGGGAAACACGCTGGAATGACGCGTGAAACCAATTCTGTATATGTTACGTTTGTTGTCGATTCTGCTAAAGCTTGCGGCTCGCTGTGGCCCTGGATATAATGACTTCCCCAGGTATGTGTCGAATTAAACGTTTCCTTTCCGGCGCCAGTACAACCTCTACCTAGTCGGCCCGTCTTGTTTACCTTGCCTGAGATCGCACCTACTTGGATTAGGCTAAACAAACAGCAGAAAGAGGCTAAGACAGTGGCAGCCGGTAGCAGCTAAGTAGAAGCAGAAGCAGCAGTTCGGGTTCGGGTTCGGGTTCGGGTGTACGTGATAATGTTGAAGGGATTTCCCTAAACATTCTGTGCGTTTTGGATATGTTTAGTTATGATTGCATGACCTCCATCTTCCCCATCACTGCACAAGAAGCAACAAAAGGCTATCCCCGTCATGTTCTTACGTTCGTCCACACAAGGGGAAATGAGCAAAACGACCACGATTCGAAGTGTATGCGGTAGTCTCTGCTGCTCGTGATACCCTAGATCGCCGTCCAACCAGTTACGTAAAAATGCACTAATGTTATGGTTCGGTTGACCGTTTCAGGAGTTATGATGACATACAGGCGGGTCGCTTCGTTGCTACTGTTATCTGTACAACAAACATGCTGGACCGCTAACACAACACATAAATTGAAGCCACGCTTTTCATTTGCATTTATCTGGTTAACGTTATAGCTTCGTAATATTGGATTGTCGTAAAACCGGAGGGGCCA
>JBBMKB010096895.1:0-10722 GCA_037833945.1 Alaria marginata | reverse complement strand
CCACAGAACTTGTATCTCTCTAGGATAGAAGAATCGGCACGGACACTGGTTGTGCTGGATGTCGACGGGTAGAAATAGAACACACACACACTTCATTCGCCATACAATGGGAGGTACCTATAATATTACGTTACCCTATCACAGGTTGGTATGGTCTACAACACAATGTATTGGTGTAAATGTGTACACGTCTATTCATAGCACGTGGTAACCGCGATACTGGCGTGCTGTCATGCTGGCTGCTGGCTGATCATAATGTAGAAACGCAAAAAAAAAACGCAACTACGACTGCGTACTGTATTACTGTATTACTGTATTGGTATGTGTAAGTTTAAACGTTTCGAGCAATGTATCGACTGTAACTGTTATTGACTCATCAAAGATCGAAGCGCGTGCGGCGTGCCTCGTGTCGTATAATGGTACATACCAACTGGGCGCAAAAGACGAAGTACGTCAGCCAGACAATGGAACGACCAACAATTCTCGGGCACAGAGTCCACACCTCATGTACCGGTATTCACCACGTAAAAAAAACACGGTGGTGCTTTCCAACCGAAGAACAACGGCTATGGCGTGTGTAAATGCGTCGCTCCTTGCTCTGGCGTACCTCGCCGGCAACTCCCTACAGCCTAGCCCCCACGGAGATGAGCGTACGAAGATGAGTGTGTGTGTATGTGTCGTGGCCGAAGGCAGCTTCTCGCCAAAAATGCCCGAAAACATATCTCATTACAAAAAACGTACCAAAAAAAGAAAGGGAAAAGGGTACATGTATGTGTACTCGAACATTGATTTTGTTCCACACTAAAAAGAAGATAAACCGTCGAGTTGCTCCGATTCACACAACACACACATCATTACGAAAACCCCATTGGATAGTTATCACACAACAACAACAACAACAACAACAACAACAACAGCAGTGAAGTAGTTGCCTCCCGCCTGATACAGGAGTAGTAGTTGAGTTACCTCTATGATACGTCAACAACAGCAGGACCCCAACTCTCCGAAATCTTGGGACGCTACCCATCTACCCCTTGCCTTCGTACCTGCTCTCGTCGAACACACGTCACTGAAGTCTAATAATGTATGTGTGTTGTGTTTGTTCTTGTTCTATACCAGTATATGATACCCATCATCGACATCCAGCACATACCAGGTACATCCAGTGCCCGAGCCGATTCTCCATCCAACGAGATATGAGCCATCTGTGGTCACAGTCTACACACGAGAGAGATACGATACATGACAAAAAAAAGCAGTCGCATGGAGATTTAGCCATGCAATGCCGGTAACGCTCGTATACACACGCTTGCTTTTGAGAGCAGCCTATCCAGCAGCCCCAGAAGAATGACTCGGCCGAACAACGAAGAAACTGTATCGTATCGGATCGATGATTCAAAACGATCTCGTTTTACTGTAGTACTACTGCCGTAGTACTACTGCTGTAAGTGGTACCGGAAGACCAGCCCTTACGTGCGCAAGCAACACGCCAGTGGGAGACCGCGGCAGTGTTTTTAGGTACCGTCAGTCACACTTTTAAAGATCTACCCCACTAAAACCAATATTTTACGTCTAGACGGTCGTCCGTCACAGGTTCTGCCGTCTCCTGACATCTTTTCAATACAAATATTTCAAATACGTCACCTTTGTACGCAAAAACAGCGAAATCAGGAAGGAAAAAAACAGAAAAAAAACATCCAACGCTCGTCGTCCGTCCGTATACCATACCTCGTGATTCGCTCGCGATGCCTCGTCTGTCTCCGCTATGCCGACCAACAACGGCTCCACGTCCACCGTCGATCGAACCCGGGTCGACCTTGGTCGGACCACGGAAGAGGACCCTGTTCTCGTGTGAATTGCACCAGAGCTGAACGCTGGAGTGGTAATGGGTGGGGGTGAGGTAGAAAATCCGGCGCACGAAGGTAGGTGCCCAGTTGTTGTTGCACACAGCCCAGCCGCGAGGCAAACTCTGCTTCTTTTAAACAGCATCTCCTCTACAATAAGAGGACGGACGGTGGCTGGGCGCGTGCGGACGGTGCTGCCTGTCTGTATTGTCTGCTGGGAAGCTGCGGATGTTGATCAGAAGTATTTTTATCGTCGATCTGTTCCAGTTCCAGTCCGAGAAAAGTATCTTCTGATGGTGCTCTCTTACGGCGCGTGCGGTTGTTCGTTGTTCGTCGCACCGTCATCCGCGTAACCTGCGTCAGGTTACGGTTCGGGATAGCAATAATCTCACCGCGTTATTCTGGATACCCTTTGGACTTTGGACTTTGGACCACCTTTTTTGAAAACTGAAAATTGAAAATGATAGGTACCCTGTATGATTGCCCGCCAGTGCGATAATACACAGCAGTACACAGCGTACAGCCTTATAGGAGCTGTGAATTCCAGTGCAGCAGCAGGATAAAAGGGCAGGGAAGTTTGAGAGGATGAAGTCCAATCCCAGCAACTTTTTATCGTCGCGTTGCAGGGCACCTGCAGATCACCTCTCTGCTCTCAAGGCCCCTCTCTGAAAACGTCGAAAAATGTAAAAATCCAACGAGAACTCCGAGAACCAGAATTCACAATTGTTCACAAAGATAAAAGGCATGTACACAGAGGGGCAGATTTCAGTTCAAACCCGTGTGTCGCCGCCGGCGCACACACCATCGCCAAAAAAACCCTGCTCTGCCAAGCAAAGCTATGAGCACCGTAGCTCCTAACGTGCCACCACTCCCGGTGGAGCTCACCACGGACTTCCTATGGGCTCTCAACCGCACGAGCGACAAATTCGGCGGGAGATTGATGTCCCAAGAAGCCTTGAAAGTGTACCAAGCGGTTCCTCTGGTGTGGGCTGCCCTGTGCTTCAAAGACGGGGGTTCTGTAATGTCAGAGGAGCGCGGCCGAAGAACGACCGCCATCTACATGGACCACGCAATGCCAGCGTTCGTGGCCCTGCTGAAGTCGTCGGGGGCGAAGCTCCCGTTAGACTTCGAGGAGAAGATGCGCCAGACCACGCTGGGGACAGGTATGTATGTGCTGCTGTGTCTACATCTACGGGCGTAACTGTAATGACCGTTCGCCTCATTATTAATAGGTCAACGGTACCTATATTTGCGTCCGGAGTGGTGGGTTTTGACTCCTTCTGTCTCCGATTTGAATTCTCTGTTCTGAGCCGTGCTCTCACTCTTCACGGTTCCGGTACAGAACACAGGACGCTGATAAGGCCGACTCTTATGGGAGACGGAAACCAGAAAACAAAACAGGATTTCCCTTCATCGTGTAGAAACCCCAGGGCAGTGCCGTCGGTAGACATGAGCCATTTCCGATCACTGCCCAAACAAAATAAACTGTGCTTTTCGCACACATCACCTACCATCGTCGACGATTGCTCGCCTCGCACGGCACGAGATGGCGTCGAACCTCCGAGATTGCATGCTCCACTGCTCTGAGAGTGCTCGTGCCAGGTTTGAGGGCCGGTGATGCTTTGTGGCTGGAGTCATCGCTCGAAACGTGCGAACCTAACCTATTTCTGGCCGAGATTTTTCCAGACGGAACTGGGCACGGAACTGGGCAAAAAAAATCGTCCAGAACTGGGTCCGGCTCTCACGTCTCGAGCAAGAGCTCCAGCCACACAGCATCAACGGCCCTCAAACTTGTCAGCGAGCACTCTCAGAGGAGTGGACCATACGGCCACGAAGGTTTGGCGTCATCTCGTGCCTTGTGAGGCGAATAATCTTCGGCGGCGATAGGTGTTGTGTGCGAAAAGCACAGTTTTTCACTGCTGCGGCACACAAGACGAGATACCCCGAGATCTCCAGCGGGCTGTGTGGGTTTCAACACCATAAAGAGGAAATCCTGTTTTGTTTTCTGGTTTCGTCTACCATAAGAGTCAGCTAGGAAACCCAGGCTGGTATACATATTTACAGGAAAATAAATAATCCGGCAGCCATTATACTGAAGTGTGTGTGGCACACACCCTCTGTCAAGTAAGAAGCCCGGCCTGGGTAGTAATTTCGTCTTCTTACTAAGTGTCCTGTACTCCTGTACTTATGCTCGTCCTGCTTCGGGTAAGCTGTACTCTGTACTGGTGCTGTAGGCGTACCTGGTATATACCCTGGTAGGTAATAACGTCTTAACAATTCGTATGCTGCCTAGTTCTGAGAAAAGATGAAAAACACACCAGCTGTGATGAGATCGAAAATTTGATCAAAACTCATCTTTGTAAGCTGCCTGTGATACTTCGATCGCGCGTGTTACGGTGTGTGTATACCCTCGTGAAGGATACAGGTCGGTGACTCCCTTGCTGATACCGGGATCAACAGGACTAAGACGTTCAGCCTTGTTCTGCGCAAGGAAACTGTTCGTATAACCCGCATTGAGGGGGACAAAAACAGACAGCTGTGAAACTAAGGATGTATAAACTAAGTACCAACGTATAGCATTTTTTTCAGGGCCTTCCCCGGGATTTTTCCCGCGGGATTGTACGGGATTCGGGATTATCCCGTGTTCCCGTCCAAAATGCGAAATCCCGTATCCCGTATCCCGTGGTCCCGTGCAAAATGCGAAATTCCGTATCCCGTATCCGGTGTCCCGTGAAAAATTGGAAATCCCGTATCCCGTATCCCGTGGTCCCGTGCAAAAAACGAAATCCCGTTCCCGCACAAACACGTCCCGCGCAAATACTCAACAGCCCGTTCCCGCACAAACAAATCCCGCGATAATGTTGAAAACCCGCATTCCGTGAATAGAATAACAAGGAATCCCGACGTTTTCCAAGCTCGTCCTCCCGCGCAGAAGGACAGACTAATGCGATATACACGGAAGTGCCAAGTCGCCGGTTCAATTTCTGTCCAATCACAAGTACCTGGTAGAATTTTTATTTTTTTTATTTTCGAAAACATTTGTACCCAATCCAAGTGTGAGTCCCCCTCGCCCCCCAGTACAACGCCGCGAAACACCAAAGAAACCCTTTGCTTTTGTGTTTAGAGAGCCGAGAAAGGTCCGAGCGCGGAGAAGACGACACACACACACACGGCCCTGACCGACATAGCATGAACACTAACTAGGCTGTTGCTAGTGAGGCAGCAGCGCCTGCTGCTGGCCAAGATCGACGAGAGTTGAAAAAGCAGAATAAATGTTTGATGTTTGATGCGGATTTGCGCATACCAAAACCGCGTACCTGGTAGTAACCGTGGGGCCCAGACCCCGTAGAAACCAACACGTATAATACTGTGTGTGGCACCAAACAACATCCCGTTGAGTCCCGCTATGGCTGCACCCCACCCGGGGAGTCCCGCGGTGGCCGGATCCCGTACAAAAAATCCCGTCGAGTCCCGTCCTGGCTGCATCCCGCCCGGGGAGTCCCGCGGTGGCCGGATGCCGTACAAAAAAACCCGTTGAGTCCCGTCCTGGCTGCATCCCATTGAGTCGGATCCCGTTACGTCCCGTCGTGGCTACATCCCGTCCTGGGGAATACCGCGGTGGCCGGATCCCGTACAAAATAAAACGTTCAGTCCCGCGGTTGCCGGATTCCGTACAAAAAAAATGTTTCAATCCCGTGGTTGCCAGATCCCGTACAAAAAAGACCGTTGAAATCCCGCGGTAACATGATCCCGCGGGATTTGGTCCCGAGGTCAAGAACCGGTCCCGGGGAAGGCCTTGATTTTTTTGGGCAAAAACTATTTATAGTATGTACATACGTTGAATTTCGGAGTGGTCTAATTGAGTCTACGGGGTTTGTACCCAAGTGTCCTAAATAGTGAGCCACCGTTGTCGTAAGCAAAGCCTGCGTACCGACTGCAGACACGCTATACTCCCTGTGTAATCCCTGTATATGTGGCAGGCCGGTAGAGGTCCAGCCCAGGCCTGATGCTCGGGTTATTGCTGTCGAATCATGATGCAATATGTGGGTGGTTTCGATCGCTAGTGCTCCTAAGAGAACTCTCTTATGATCTTGGTTATTATGAAGTAAACGACAACTGCTGGCGTACAGTCAACTAACCCCAAGGTTTTACCTCCGATCGCCCGCAATAAAAACACTACCAACCAGGTCTCCGGCGGAGATACAAAAACCAGCATAAACAAACAACGCAAAACATGGATGTACGAGTACAGTATACATCGGCAATTTTCAAAGTCAGAAAAAATAAACCGGGTATCATACCTGTACTCCCCTTTCCCGTTGGTGACCGGCGCTTCTCCCCAGAAGAAGATACAGTAGCAGCAGCAATCTAGAGTAGTACGACACGAATCCAGCGTAGGCGTGCATCACGGTCGATCCGGGTTCATGAATGGTAGCAGCAGCGTTAGAGCTTATACTTCGAAGTATATTTGTAATTGTTCACTCCGAGAGAACATATGTTTTCGTTCTCGCCTGTGGTTATATGAAAAGCTCAAGCTCACACACCTGTAAATAATCGAATAGAGACCGACGGGTGAGATCACTGGCGTTCTGCATCGGGCGGCTAGCGTTGCACTTAACCCTCAATATTTTCGAACGCCCATCTCTCAATGCGGGTTATATAGTTCCTGTGCGCAGAACAAGGCTGAACGTCTTACTCCTGTTGTCCCTGGTATCAGCAGGGGAGCCACGGACCTGCATCCTTCACGAGGGTATATACACCCCGTAACACGCGCGATCGAAGTATCACACGCAGCTTGCAAATATGAGTTTTGACCAAATATTCGATTTACCAGGTATCATACCATACGTACAAGCAGCTTCATTACACGAGGACGGAGTGTTCATATCGGACGTAAAGCGCTAATGCATCACGTCGGAGGAGAATCCTTGGGCGAAGGAAGTCCGTTACTCATAATAGTCCAATGATTTACTTAGGCTCCTTGGGGACAATGGGGTGGGCGTGCATGTTAGTTCGGATATTCCAGGGGCCAGGTACTGTAGCACTATGTCACGGCGGAAGTGCTGCGCCTTCTGTCCGGCAAGGTCGCGGTTGGATCTCTGTGGTGCGATTCTACTGCTGTGCTGCTGTACGCTGTATGATACGACCACACGGCCGCTGCACACCATAATGATGCCGCCGTATACCTTACGGCTGCAGAGTATAACAAGAGTACGCGACAAACTCTTTTTGGGGGCAAGACTCAAATTCTGAATAAGTTCAATGCTGAAATATGGTGTTCTTACGAATTATTAATCAAGCGTTGTGCAAACGTCGACACAAATGTTCGTACCTTCCCACGCTGTCGCATTCTGTACAGAGTACACGCGGCAGGCGGACGTATGCGAGATCAACGGTGACACATCTGGTATAGCTCAACCACTCCAGCCCCATCCGGGGCGTCTCTGCTAACGTTTCATTTACGTTTCGAATCATCCACCGCATGTATTTGCTCGCCTGTACTTTCGTTTGTTTGCTCGCTTGTTCGCTTTCTTGCTTTCTGGCATTCTCGATTTATTGTTTTATTCCTTACTTGAGTGCTTGCTCGGTTGTTTGTTCGCGTGGTTGCTTGCCTGCTTGCCGTCTTGCCTTCTTGCCTGCCTGCTTGCTTGCCTACTTGCTGGCTGGCTGGTGTACTCGCTCGCTTGCTTGCTCGCTGGCTTGCTTGATTGCTTACTATTTGGCCTGCTCGCTTGCTGGCTAAGTGGCTTGGTTTCTTGAGGGCCTTGCTCGCTTGTTGGCTTACTCGTTTTCTTGTTGTTTGTGTGCTTGCTTGTTGTCTGTGTGTTTGCTTGCTCGCTTGCGTGTTCTCTGGTGCCACGATCCACAGGCAAAAAACTGGCGAAAACATTCCACGAATCGCCGAACTCCGCGTGGGTGAAATACGGCGGGATCAGGCAGGAGTATGTGAGGACTTCCGTCGTGTGGTTCGAGAAGTGAGTAGCTACTATTACGCTGTTAAAGTATACAGAGGGGGTCTCCCTATAGCGCTGGTTGAACAGTGCATGTTGCCTGTATAGTGCCGGTGAAGTCGCTTGGCGCGACTGAAACCCGCTATACTAGTACCAGCATTGGTAATATACTCAATAGTACCGGTGTTCGGTATACTGCCCGTATTGTTGGCTGGCACGTGCAGGCACTAAAGGGAGACCACTACTGTAGCTGCATTGCTGATATTTTCTCACCCTATGCCCGGCGCTGAAAGAGCGTTGTTGTTGCTGTTGTTCGTGTTGATGTTAGTGTTAGTGTTGGTGTTGTTGTTGATGTTGGTGTTGTTGGTGTTGGTTTTGGTTGCTGTTGCTGTTGTTGTGCTTGTGGTTGTTGCTGTAGTTGTTGCCTTTGTTGGTGTTGCTGTTGGTGGTGTTGTTGATGCCGGCGATTTTGGTGTTTGTAAAGGTAGTTGTGGTGTTGCTGCTGTTGTTGTTGATGATGATGGTGCTTCGCCGTTGTTGTTATTGTTGTTTGGGATGGTGGTGGTGGTACTGGTGGTGCTGATCCTGTTGGTGGTGGTGGTGGTGTTGATTCTGGCCGTTGTTGCTATGTCGCTGCTGGTGTTGTCGTTGGTCTTGATGCATTGGTGTTCCTGTTGTGTTTGTTGTCGTGGTCGCGGTCGTCGTTGTTGTTGTTAATAAGAGTGATGGTGGTGGCTGTATTCATGGTGCTGACGGTGTTGGGATCGATGATTGTGGTTGCGGTGGTATTGCTGCTGGTTATTGTCGTTTTTTTTTGTTGATGTTGGCGTTGGTGGCGATGGTGGTCTTGTTGGTGTCGTCGTTGTTGTCTTTGGTGTTGTTGTTGGTGCCAGTCGTGCTAAATGGTGCTATTGCCGGGGGTGGTATTGGTGATGCTGGTGGCGTTGACGCTGTTGCTGCTGGTTGTTGGTGACGATGGTGGTGTTGTTGCTGTCGTTGTTGTTGCTATTGTTATGTTTTTGGTGATGGTGCTGGTGGTGTGGTGCAGCTGCTGGTGTGCTGATGGTGCTGGTGGTGGTGAGGCGGCGATGATGGTGGTGGGTTGTGGTGGTTGTGTGTGTTAATGTTGGTGGTGGTGGTGGTGGTGGCGTTTGTTGTGTTTGGTGGCGGTGGCGGTGGCTGTGATGGTGGTATTGCTGCTGTTGTTGTTATTGTTACTGTTGGTGTTGGTGTGGGTTTTGTTGTTATTTTTATTTTACTGCTGCTGGTATTTTTGCTTATTCTGCTGCTGTTGTTGGTGTTGTTGGTTTTGTCGCAGTGTCGATGTCGTCGTCGTCGTTGTTGCTGTTGTCGTTTGCGTTGATTGGCATTCCCCCTCAGTGTCCTGGCGCACCAGCGCGCGATACACGCGAGGGCTCAAAGTTTAGTTTATGTTTGCCATTTCTAACGACCGAATTAAATAACTAAACAATTAACAAATTCCAAGACTTGCCAAAAAGTAGCAAAATCCTTCTCTATCGATAAACACTGCATGTTTGGCAATTTCGGCATCATAACGCCATCATATTTTATTCTAACCCCTTTCAGCTGAAGCAGCAGAGAGTCGACGGTGCGCCGACGCCCTCTATGGATTAAATGCTGCCGCAGAAAGGAATCTAAGCACAGCTCATGTACCTCAGAGGCCCTGCCAGCCCGGCCACAATGCCCTGGGAAAAGCTGAGGTGGTTACTGTTTGTGGTTTGCTTTTAGCACCAGCTCAAAACGAAACTCATGTCGCATCCGCACGCGGCTCACGGCCAGTGTCGCATGCCCTGTCATCGCTGCTGCAAAGGCCACCATGTATCCTCCGTATCTCCCTTTTTTTGACAAGTTTGAGCGAGGCTAGCGTGGGGTGGTTTGATTTGTACAACCTTGCGTTGGCGTTATAGGTCTAAAATTGCAAATGCAATAGTAAATATCACAGTCCAAAAACCTGCCAAGGAAACGGAATGGAAATATCCTAAAACAGTTTGGCAAGTTTTTTGCTATTTTGGCAAGTCCAAAATTCCGTAAACTTGCCAGTTTGGCACGAAACTTGCCACACATGTGTCGTTAGAGACGGTCCTAAACCCTCAGCAAGGCGAGCTGCCCGCAGCTCGAAACACATTACACTCGCGTCCTCCTCCTTTCCCCGACTAAGCACACCCCCTTTCAAGAAGGCGGGCTGCCCGCAACTCGATACGAAAAACGCTCAAGCCATTCTCCCTTCCGCAACTGACCACACCGCATCTTCCTTTCAAACCAGGAACTTTCACGCCGCTGTACCATTCCCTCCGGGAACAGAGACGCACGACATGCTCGAGCGTCTTTGCGAAGGCACGTACGGATTCTACGAGTCCAAGAGGCGAGGGAGAAGGTGCTCGACCGTTGACCTCACCGCCACCGCGGCCGACGTACCCTCCCCCGAACCCGCCGCCATCACCGCCTCCACCAGTAGTAGTATGGAAACCCCTGAATCGGCAGCAGTCTCGCCGTCGCCGACAGATCTCACCGCTGGTGCAGGCTTTGGAGAAACGAGATCGGAAATGCCTGAAGGTTGGTTCCCGCCGTACATCCTGCTTGCCGCGGCTTGGAGCCCGTGGAGTGGTCCGTCTACCCCAGAAGAGTGGAGAACTCTTGATGCGTCTAGCGG
This sequence comes from Alaria marginata, assembly GCA_037833945.1. Lineage (NCBI taxonomy): Eukaryota > Phaeophyceae > Laminariales > Alariaceae > Alaria > Alaria marginata. The sequence continues at coordinate 256 of JBBMKB010096895.1, read as the reverse complement.
TGGTTGCAAGCGCAGCCGGTCTAGGCTGGAGGGGGAAGAGGAGGAGGACGGGGGGGGTGGGGGCGCGCAGAATGGAGGGGCGCGAGAAAGTGAGAACCCTCTTTCGAGCCCTGCGGCGATGAGGCGGTACTTCGCGGACGGTGACCGCCCCAGCAGCAGTGGTCGCCGTGATCAGGACTCGGAGGGGGGGGAGCAAAGCCGATGTGATGTGGTAGGGGGGGTAGGCGGCGGGCTGGGGGGGAGAGAGAGGGAGAGG